>CM076581.1:114351904-114615726 GCA_034641835.2 Pinus albicaulis
AGCATATGGAGTGGCTTTCCCATGAAGGCTTGAGACAATGCCGTCTCGTACACCTTCTAACAGAATCCTTCTCATCTTCGCTACTTTCTTTTTCCATTCGTCAAGTATTGTAGTATCCATCGAAGTGGGATTAGGAACATCACTGTCGATGAATTCCTTCATGCCATTATCTTTAAACACTACCTCCATCATGTACTTCCAGTAAATGTAGTTCGAGCTGCCCTTCAGTGCATACTCTAGCCACAAGCCATTGAAATCCATTTTGATGTTTACTCAACTATCGCACCAAGAAATTCTTGCAGCAAATTCGAATTTTTTCCACCAACAAACTCAACTACTGCCTCAAAATTGCAATCTTCTTTACTCCAATACCATGTAGAAATTTTGATAAAATTATGTGTAGAAATTATATAAAATATTCATGTATATATCCGGACTCTCTTGATCTAACAATATTTATCTTCTTGCAAAATACAGAATCCTTCCACTATAATTCTTGCGGAAATTTAATCAACAATTGCAAAACACATGAAGCAATAAAAACACACATAACACAGTTGTTTAATGGGAAAGCCTGAAGCAGAAAACCCCAACTATCATATAGTATGTATCATGGAGATCATGTAACAATCCTCATACAAAGCTTAGTACATCAAGCTCTCAGTACAATCAATCGTCACACACTAACATAGAAGAAATATGTAAATCCATGCACCAATATCTACCCTCCTGCTAGCCTGCCTCCACTGGACAATCCAAGTTGATTACAAAGACCAATTCTATGCAATCCCACTCTTCTTGATTGCGTTATTCTCATTGGAATCTCCAATGTATATGTAGATGCAATTAATGCATCACTAGTAGTCACAACGGATAGTCCATCTCACCCTTTCACCTACCTCTCCACTGGGTCTCCATTGGAACTGACATGCACTGTAGTTAACTGTTGTATTTTTTTAGTTGATTAATGAGTTATTATTTGTGAATTAATTCACTCCACTCTCACTAGTGTATCATTTAGTTAGACTAGATACAACTAGCTCAACTGAGTTTAACTCCAACAACTGAGTTAAACTAAATAACAACTCCATGAACTACTCTTCCAACTCTGTCATACCTTTGCCACTTCAGTTATAATTGAGTCCTCCATGCATGAACTCCAGTAAATCCTTAGGAATTGCGTAATACATAGCTACTAGTAAACCTTTGCAGTCTACGACCTATCCTCCTCTTTGTAAACTAGTTCACAACTGGGGCAATTTGAACCTTAGGTCTCTTAACAATTTAGACTCTATTTTTTGCTTGTTTGTGAAAATTTTAATGTTCTCGTTATCTTTGAGAGTTTTCTAATATGCTGTAAATTATTCTCTTTCGTCTATTATCTACCATCCATTCCCTATCTTAAACAAAATCCAATGAATATTTTTAAAACTTGAATCTAAGTTGTTTCATTTGTAAAATTCAAGTGCCTTGTGGGCTTTTCTATTACTAGATATTGGTGACAAAGGCTATTTACTCATCTATAAAATAACAAAATAACATTTTTTTTCTTCTTTCCGTTAGCTTGACCTACATAAATTTGAACTTTGAATCTCATAGTTTAAATAATAAATCATATCATTGAGCTTCCCCAATAAATAAATAAATAAAATTATTTTTTTTATTTACTCAAAATTAAATTATCTATATATAAATGTAATATTAGTATTTAATTTAAATAAAATTAACACAAATTTAAAAATAAATAAATAAATAATAAAATATACATAAAATATATAATCATGTTAATAAATTAATATATTAAAAAAGTATTTAATTGACATAAAAAAATATTATATACCTATTTAAACAAATATATTATACAAAATTACCATTAATAAACTAAAAACTAAATGCTTTTCCATTTCATCATAAAACTTCAAACCTCTTAATGAATTAATTGATTATTAATAATAAAAAATAGTTGGTATAATGTATTAATTAATTAATATGTATATTAAATCTGTCCAGAGATTAAATTTGATGGGTTTGGCTACCCATCTTATTTTTAAACTGCCTTTCATATTACTTTTAATATTTCCTTTTAAGAGTTTCATCTAAGTTAAACGAAAAAATCACAATGTATACTTGTAACTATTGAAGCAAATGCAATTGAACATTGAAGAGATTATGGTGAAAAACAACGTGACACTATTAAAAATAGATTTCCAAATTTTCATTTTTAAATAGATTTATTTTTGAGAAAATCTAACTTTTTAGTTTAATATTCAATAATTTTTTTGCTAAAATGATGTCTAACCTATGGATATTAGATATTGTCAATAAGATTCAGCTACTCATGAGGCTTAGTTAAAGGAGGAGCCTCGTCTTGCATGAATTCCATGGAGGAGGGAAAAGATTCCATGAAATCGAACATTCTGATGAAATTACAAGAAGATTTGGTTGAAAAAATGTCTACCCTCCATATATTAGAATTTTCCTGCATAAATTATTCAAATATATTAATTCTAGTACTCTTGATTCTGACGTGATAGGGTTGGAACAATAGTCTAAGTGATTTTTAATTTGAAAAACATTGATAAAATATTTATCAAATAGAGATAACAGAAAAATACTAATCAAGACTTTATTAAATAAGGTATATGCATGTTCACTCATCAAATACATAGTGATAGACTTGATGACGAAATTGGAATATAAAGACTCTCACTAAGCTATAACTCACTCACAACTATTTCTGTAAGCATCATCTTGAACTCACACAATCCATAAAATCAATTTCCATATTACATTTAAATCTCTAGCTTAATGGGGAAATGAATTATTTACCACTCTTAACAGCAATATTTTAAAATAAAATGTATAAGATAAAAAACATACCCACTTCTAAAGCCTCATCTAAGAATATATAACATAAAAAACATACCCACATCTGAAGCATCATCTAGGCTTACAAAATGTGACCAGGCTAAATCCATTTTAACTTTGGATCCATTAAGCCTGAAAGGGTTCAAATTTCGAGGTTTGCAAGATATTTGATATCTCTCTCCGTGATTTTTTAATTTCATTTTATTAATTTTATTAAAAAAATAAAAAATTTATATTAAAGAATATTGCATTATTTTTTAAAATACAAATATTACATTTTAAAATATTGTATTCAAAATGTAAATTTTATTTTGATGTAATTTGACTAATTCACTCTATTAAGTAACAAGTTATGATACACTACATGGTGTGTTGTTGACAATAAGAACTTCCCATTGACAAACTAAGATAAGGTGAAGTTTAGGGGCAACTAGGGTGTCAGAAGAATCTACTACTCCATGATAAAAAATGGATTTACATTAGCTAAATGACGCTCCAGGTGAGAACCTAGAGAGTGTACAAACACTCATACACATACTCTAATTATTGAGTCAGATGAGCCTTAATTATATAGGCTTTCAAACTAACAGGATGGTTTCAACCACTCCCGAGATATTAGGACTTGAGATCTAATCTTAGCATCTCAATCCTATCATCATCATAACAAAAATCTAATTATGACTTTCTCCATTAATTCCAACACTCCCCCTTAATGGAGAAAGGGTACTGAACGATAACATATGCCTGCTAGTCTAGTCTCAGCTAGGCTTACAATAAAAACATGAAAAAACTTGGTAACAGAGTTTTCATTTTTGTCTTTATGCTTGTGACTCCATACTTGTTCATTCTGAGTCGAGGCTTCATCTTCACTTCCTCGGCGTGAGGTAGTGATGTATTTGCACCTCATTTCTTCCCCTGTGAAGGAAAACTTGAATTCTTGTTCTCATCCTTCTCACAATTATGGCAGGCTTAATAGGAGAATGTTTTCTGTCACTATTTCCGATGCCAATCATCTGAACATCAACGATGATATCTTCACCATTGATTACTGCAATTTCTGTGTTAATTTCATAAAGACATGGTGTTTCAAGCCATGTGTCAAGAAACTTCAATTCTTCTTCAAAATTCGTTGTTGTTTCTTTCCTACCAATATCTGCACAAAAAACAATGTTAGATTTATAAAGATGACCACAATTACTTTCATCTTGCTGCTCCTTCACGAGAGCTTTCATTTCACCTTCTCTCTCTACTTCATCCCTTTCTGCAGACATAATTATGCCTTCATCCAGTTCTGTCTCTGCAAGCATGTTCTGCATTTGATCTGTATGTGAAGATAGGCCTTCCTTCTCACCAAACAGTAATTCATCAATAAGATGTTTTTCAATCATCAAACTGATCCACTCATCATGAGATATATAAGTCTCATCAAACTTGATTTCTGCATCAGGAAAAATTTCAGGTTCTACAATAATGGATGTGTTTTCATCATTACAAGTTTCAATTATAGATACACATTCATCACCCATCATTGCATCTTCAGTTTCACAATCAAATATGGGATCATTATCAAGAGAAATATCTTTAGCATCATTGCCCTCATCCAAACAGTATTTCATCTCTAAAACATCCCATAAAAACTTTGTACTAGGAATTTCTCCATATTAATATATTATGCTGAGTATGATGTTGTCATCTACTACAAATGTTATAAGACTTAATACTAATCTATCTCCACTATCATTAATAACATCTTCAACATAATCTAGTAAATTTACCTTCCATAGTACTGCTTTCATTTCATTTTCCCGGCTTCCATAATTCATACCTGAAAAAGATGGTAAATATGGCATTAACCATTTAATAATCTCACCAAATTCAAAATCTGCACCTTGATTTGCAGCTGGTCCATCACCGCCAACCTGAAACAAATAAAAAAATTCTGCAACACAATATTTTGCACTTCTCTGTTGATGCTTTCTCCTGAATTTTCTTCGAGACTCTTTCAATTTACTTTGATGGCCCATTTTCTCCTTCTATTTTCTCCCTTGCAAGAACACTCTTTAGTTGTGGGCATATCCTCAGAAACAACAACCATGCATCTCCCTTGCTCCCAGCCACGAACAAGTCTGATGTTCAATTATCAAACAGGCACAGAAATAAAACTTTTCACAAAGACCAAACAAAATTAATAAAACCACGCCTTGATCCACTACTACTGCCCACGTCTCCTATGCCAATGCAGTAAACAACACAGGGGCTTTAAAACCATGCCTTTTTTCCTTTTTACACTACACCACTCAAGTTGACCGCATCAACGCCAAACGCAAGCCTTTTGACTTGATCCACCTCAAATCTGATTGTGTATATAAACCTCTCCTTAACACAATACCGAATACACTTTGACACTTTCATGCTTTGTTCGACAAGGCAACTGTGCCTATCAAGACTTGTAGCGCCTCTGCAAAGGAAAAATCGTATAAAGGAAAGAAAAATTACAGAATCAGCCTCGAAACAGCTCGCAATGGCAGAACCCGCCAAAGACTTTGTCAAGATCTGGATCCCAACTGTTGGAAGGAACAAGTGTTTAGGCGTGCAATCGGCAACAATTTTTATCACTTGCGGTGACTGTGATTGCCCACGAAACTTCGATCTCACACTCTCAGCAGCGGCTGAAGGAGCAGGCAGCTCGAAGAAACACTCATTCTCATCAAACAACAATGCCTCTAAGGCTCCAAATCAAGCGCAACCTCTGATCTCCTTGGACACAATTAGCTTGCAGCCGATCCAGAACAGGCACAGGCAGCTTGCAGCAGATCCACTAGAATCCAGTCAACCTCCACTGAACGCAGGAATCGACAGATCTCGGCCTCCAATTTTGCTGCAATCACACAGCCAAAGCAACAGGCGATCTCTCTCACCACTTCGGGTGTTTTTCTCCTACATCACAACAACTAAGCTAATCTGACACCAGATCCATGACGAGCGTGCAATGGGCTTCACCATAGAACCCTCAATCGACCTCTCTGTCTCAGTGTTCCAGACAGGCTGCAACTATGCCACACAAACACTCAGGTCATGCTGACAGGGTGTGCTCTCCACATACTCCTTTTACTCGATCTTTACTTCGACTTATAGGCACTCTCTCAGTCCTGGAGCTCTCTTGTCGAGGCGGCACCACTGGTTTGTTTGATGGTCCACTGCGTTGTCTCTCGGCAGTGTCTCCCTCTCTGCACTCACAACAACAAATGAGCAGGCGATGTAGAACGACCCAGGTGTTTCCAGGGTTCACTTGTGACACGACCCCTCCAGGATTCGCTTATGTCAGGCGACCAAATTCCTTTGCACTATGACGCGTGTGGAAGCTGGGTTATCGACCTTGTCCACAGTGTGGCTTGAACATATCAGTCCTCTGCAACTAATTGATCGGCTTATCGACCTTCACCGGCGAGCTAAATCCCCTGGTCATGCTCTACATGGGATCCACGAATCGAATATGTTCAAGTCCAGAACTTGGCAAGAGTGAGCAGGCCACCAGCTTCTCCCACTCAATGAGCCTTTTCTCCTCTGTGTTTTCACTCTACCAATGGTGTCCAACCTTTCACGCTCAACTCAGTTTAGTCGCAGATCTTCACAGCTCCCCTGAGCTCTGATACCATGATAAAAAAATGGATTGACATTAGCTAAATGACTCTCCAGGTGAGAACCTGGAGAGTGTACAAACACTCATACATATACTCTAATTATTTAGTCAGATGAGCCTTAATTATATAGGCTTTCAAACTAACAGGATGGTTTCAACCACTCCCGAGATATTAGGACTTGAGATCTAATCTTAGCATCTCAATCCTATCATCATCATAACAACAATCTAATTATGACTTTCTCCATTAATTCCAACACTCCACATATCTGAGTACCAGCGATATGTAAATAAAAACATATAAAAATATATATATAAATCTTGAAACTTCTGATTTTTTTATATAATCGTCATTTTCACACTTTTTAAAATTATTTGCAAGTTAACCCTGACTTGTTTGTTTTAGAATAAATTGTATTTTACCCTAACTTGTTTGTTTTAGAATAAACTTTACTGGTAAAAAGTGGAAAAACCCGTAAATGGGTGTCAAATTTAACCCTTTATCACATTTGAGCATATTTTGTCCACGCGTTTATAACCAATCAGTGTAATTTATCTTGTCTTGATGATGAACTAGACTATACATTGGATCACAGAAGCCAAATTCCTAATCATTAATTAATTAATAATAATAATAATAATAATAATAAATTGTTATTATAATTAGTTCTAATAAATAAAGTATCTACTTAAAATTTTAGACAAATTTAATTCCCTATACATTTCTATTCCAATTTTTTTTACAATATAAATAACTATAAAAAAATTCATTTATATACTTATTATAACTTCAACGTTTCTATCTAAATTTAGATATCACCATTTTACCTCCCTATTTCTTTCATGCTACTTTTAAATACAAAAGCATAATTATAGCTATGCCTTGTATTTTAACCAGGAATACAAAAACACATTTCTTAGCGCCTAATCATTACCACCTATAACTTCAGACATGAGAGACAAAAATCATTAGCACCTATAACTTCAGATATCAGAGAAATTTGTCGTAGTTTGTATATTAGAGTAGTTAATAGAGGTTATAATTTTGTCTAGAAAATAGTAAAAATTTCGAGACGATTCTCGTAAGTAAATGTCAGATACAGCTATTAAGTCTTAAGGATTTAGGTGCCCAGAGATTTTTAATGATAATCTATTTCAATCATTTAAAAAATAATAATTCAAATACTTTTATAATCCAAAAAAACTTTCCAATCAAATTATGACTTTTTAAAATTATTATCAACACTATTTTTAAAAAACGGTTCTCACACTGAATTTAAGTTTCCGAAAATACAGCAGGATCAGACAACATTGGCGTATATTTGTTTCCGAAAGTACAGCCAGAGCAGATAAATCTGTCGTATATTATTAATACTATTCTATAGATAACTGAAATTAAGTTTCCAAAAATACAGCTACTCGGAACAGTTTTCGAAATCATTTAAGCACACGAAAAATTGCGTGCATCTAAATTTCTTGACTTTCTTGGAGTATGGTAGAAATGAAGGTCCAGATACAAATCACCCCATTGTGGTAACTGGGTGGAAATTATGTTTATCTTAATTTTTGAAAATATTTAGGAATGTTATAGTAAGAAGGATGTGGTTAAACAATTGATATTTCTGTTAAACTCTTAAATATTTTCAAAAATTACAATTCAATAAGTTTGCTCTTCATATTAAGGTTGATATATTTCTATTATATTTTTTTTTTATAGTGGTAGGACATGATGGCGGAAGCGGTTGACATACTATCCTTTGACACATCGGCACATGAGGCGCTCATTGCTGCCATGTTGTTGGTGGAGAAGGAACAAGTGGCTATGAAAGAATCTAGACAATTGCAAGGTCTGAATGATCACATTATCGCACATTCTTTTGATCAAGCTCAGAATTTTGTATCTGGAAGGATTGTGCAACCTTGCTCTGGTTCTCAAGATGATGAGCACTCAAACGCCACTCGGGGACACACAAGAAGCTATGGATGTGCAAAGGACCAATGCTACAAACCGGTTGTGAATGTGAAGCAAGTTATTTTGGAATACGATGATTTATGGGGTCGGGTTTCAAGTCTGCAAAAGATGGCTCTCATTGGGAGGTGGCTTTTTTCTGAGATGGGGGAAGTTGATATGGTCGAGTGCATTAAGTCCTTCTGGAGTCCAATGCTCAGTTACATACCTAAAGTTAGCAAGATGATGGGCAACTCGTTCAATGTACACTTCATGCACGAAGATGATTGTAAAAAAATCCTTGGGCGCACCTGGGTTAGAGGGTGAAGTTTTATGTAACTATTGCCTTGGTTCCTTGGTTTCAACCCGGTCATTGAGGCACCAAACAGAAAGATGGTGTGGGTGAAATTGTCGGGTTTACCACTTTAATTCTGGAACCCAACAACCCACCTGACACATAACTACTAGTAAACCTTTGCAGTCTACGACCTATCCTCCTCTTTGTAAACTAGTTCACAACCGGGGCAATTTGAACCTTAGGTCTCTTAACAATTTAGACTCTATTTTTTGCTTGTTTGTGAAAATTTTAATGTTCTCGTCATCTTTGAGAGTTTTCTAATATGTCAGAATTGGTCTCTTTCGTCACTCATTCTATACCATCCATTCCCTATCTTAAAAAATCCAATGAAGATTTTTAAAACTTGAATCTGTTGTTTTACTCCAGAAAAATTCAAGTGCCTTTGTGGGTTTTTCATTACTAGATATCATGACAAAGGCTATTTACTCATCTATAAGATAACAAAATAACATTTTTTTTCTTCTTTCCGTTAGCTTGACTCATTAAATTTGAACTTTGAATCCCATAGTTTAAATAATAAATCATATCATTGAGCTTCCCACATCTAGAGACTCATCTTTTGGAACCAAAAGTTCCTCCTCTGCATGTAAGTCTAGCTCCCTCTCAAGCAACAACTCCATGGCCTTCTCCTCATTAAATTTTATATCCTGTAACACCACATTCATTCAATTGTTTGGAAAATACACACGATAATTATGGGGTGTTTATGTGTACCTCAAAAATATCCCAACTTCAGCAGTCGGCTCCAGCTTCTTCCTGATGTTATTTGTCACATGCACATAAACATATGAGCCAAAAATATTAAAGTGAGAAACATCCAGTTTCTTACACGTAAAATCTTCTTCAGGTGTACTAATGCCAAGTACTCTACGAGGACAACGATTTTTCACATAAACTGCAGTGTTGCATGCTTCAGCCCACAAATGCATTGGTAGGCCCTGATCATGCAGCACCCACGATCGCTCTGTTCTTCCTCTCCGCGACCCCATTTTTTTGTGGGTTATGAGGCGCTATGAGTTCTCTTCGAATTCCTTCTTTGCTACAGAAGTCTTTGAATTTGTTCGAGATGTATTCTCCACCATTATCACTCGCATCCCCTTCACTTGCTTCCCCGAATCTTTCTCAACCAATGCCTTAAACTCACAGAACTTTGAGAATGTTTGATCCTTCTTCTGCATGAAGAAGATTCAGAATTTACGAGAAAAGCCATCAACAAAAATAACATAATACCTGTGTCATTCTATTGAAGCAACCGAGAATGGTCCACACATGTCTGTGTGACCTCTCTCCAAGATCACCGAAGCACAGTTCTCCTTTTCATGAAAGGTGGAATTTACATAATTCCCCATGGTGCAACCCTTGCAATGATCTAACTGAGCAAGTGTTCCCACTGGAAGTCTAGTAGATATTTGTTGCATGACTTTCAAGACTCCATGATGAAGATGGCCCAATCACCTTTGCCATAATTCACCCACATCCCGGCTCACCACTTTTTCCGCCTTGCCCATCATGGTAGCGTAGCCTTCTACCTTTAGCTGTAGAGATTCTTAACTCGAATTCCTATCCTCTTGGCTTGACCCGTTCTTTTATGTCGCAGGAAAGATTTTCCATCACTGAAAATAGCATCATAGTCTATGTACTCCAACATCGCAACTGAGACAATTTTTTTC
Organism: Pinus albicaulis; assembly: GCA_034641835.2. NCBI lineage: Eukaryota > Viridiplantae > Streptophyta > Pinopsida > Pinales > Pinaceae > Pinus > Pinus albicaulis. Next base: position 114,362,389 of record CM076581.1, read on the forward strand.
TTCAGACCTAGGACATGCATAACATCTTTCAATTGATATGGTTTACCTGAATCCCTCTCAAAGGTAATGGTACCAATTCTAGTCGCACTGTATCGTCCATCGTCGCCCATTTATATATGCATCTGGAGATATTTCTCCTCCATGTCACTGAAAAGCTCCTTATCTCTCGTCATGTGGAAGGAAGCACCACTATCAAGATACCACACCAATCCCATTGCGCTTGAAACCAAGCATGTGATGAAAGATAAATCAAGTTCAAATTGCGAGGCAAGGGCCTCACCGGTGGCAGCTCCAGCAGACTTCTTGTTCTTCTTTTTCTATGGGAAGTTAGTGGCGAGATGCCCATGTTCATGGCAGTGAAAACATCTCACCTTGGACAAATCCAACTTCTTGCCTTTAGACTCAGATTTTGAATGGAATTTCTTCCCCTTCCCTTTCCTTGCCTTAGCAGTCAAAGGAAAATCCTCTTCATCATCATGCTTTGATGAAGATCCATCTCTGGTGTTCCGCTTGAACTCCTCCTGCACTAGATCTAACCATAGTCGTTCCCAATCTTGCAGTTTTTCCCGTCCATTGACAAAGTCTTGATAACTGTGTAAACTTTTAGGAAGTCCCAAGAGAGCCAAGCTCACCAAAGCATCATCAGCAACCGTGATTCCCGCACTCCCTAGTTTATCCCAACGTTGGATAAACTTTGTGAGATACTTAGGAATATTATCGCCCTTCTCCACCTTGATCTTTCTGAGTTTATCCTTCAGCGCCAATTTCCTTTTGTCGTTGTTGCTTTGGAAAAGATCCATCAAATCCTTCCACATAGCATATGGAGTGGCTTTCCCATGAAGGCTTGAGACAATGCAGTCTCATACACCTTCCAACAGAATCATTCTCGTCTTCGCTACTTTCTTTTTCCATGCGTCAAGTAATGCAACATCCGTCGAAGTGGGCTTAGGAACATCATTGTCGATGAATTCCTTCAAGCCATTATCTTCAAGCAACGCCTCCATCACGTCCTTCTAGGAAATTTAGTTCGATCTGCCCTTGGTTTCATACTCTAGATGCAAGCCATTTCGATGTTTACTCAACTGTCACACCAAGAAATTCTTAACTGTCACACCAAGCAATTCTTGCAGCAAATTCAAATTGTTTCCACCAACAAACTCAGCTACTGCTTCAAAATTGCAATCTTCTTTTCTTCGATACCATGTAGAAATTTTAATACAGTTACGTATTGCCTGGATTCTCCCAATCTAACAATTTTATGCCAATGTTCAATACAGAATCACTTCTACAAAAAATTCTTGCAAAAATATAATTGCCAATTGCAAACACATGAAGAAAGATCAATCACACATAACACAAATGTTTTTACCGGGAAAGAATAAAGCTAAAAAACACACTATCATATATTATGAATATGTCAAGGATCATGAAACAATCTCATATAAAACTCTAATCCAATAGCTCTGAGTACAATATCCAATCGTCTCACATTGTCAAACAAAAATTGGCAAATACATGCGTCAATTTACTCCCTCCTGATAGCCTGCCTCCACTGCGTAATCCCTGATGATCACAATCCCTGATTGAATGAGATATTGCCTTGCCTTGACTGGGAAATCCTCATTGGCATCTCCAATGTGTGTGTGGTTGCATGAGTGCACCCACTAATGTCACAATAGATAGTCAAACTGTCCCCTTCACCTATCTCTCAACTAGGTCTCCACTGGATCTGACATGCATGTAGTTAATAGTAGTAAACATTCAGTTGCATGTGAGATCACTCCGTGTGAATTAATTTAATATTTAATTCACAGATCTTTCACTAGTGTATCTTTAGTTACAACTAGTTGCAACTAGCACAACTGAGTTTAACTCACTTAGCTGAGTTAAACTACTTTACAACTCACATAAATACACATCCAACTTTGTTACAACTTCAAATCACTCACATGTTCAAGTCCACTCGCATTTCCCACCAACCAATGTCCAACCTTGAACCTAAATTCAATCAGCTAACTCATCTACCACTTGAGTTAACTCAAATCAAGTGCTTCAAGAGAATAGATTAATATTTATTGTCAATTATTATTAAGAGATAATAATAATCGACTTGCATTCTATTTTTTAGACAGTTGATATATAAATAGAATTCGCACACGCATCTGCATATGTTTTTCTATAAATAGAATCTACTCACCATTGTAAAAATAGACTCCTACTATAAATAGAATTTGCTCACCATTCTAAAAATAGACATACACCTAAAAATAGCCTGCGAGCCCCACCTAGTGTAGGTGTGTAATTTTCACTAAGATCATCATCTTGTTGAATCTCAACACTCCCTCTCAACAAGAAATGGATTATCCTTCACCCTGATCCCATCTCTATGGTATTCGAATTTTCTCCCAGTGAGCGCCTTTGTCAGAATATTTGCATCTTGAAATTCCATAGGAATGTACTAAAGAAACGTGATCTTCTGCTGCACACAATCTATGATATGATGATACTGGATATCTATATGCTTAGATCTATCATGAAACAGAAGATTAATAGAGAGTTAAATGCAACTCTGATTATCACAATGAATCAATGTAGGATCTAAATGAGAACCAAACAAGCCAACCAGGATCTTTCTCATCCAGATAGCTTCACATGCAGCTTACATTGCTTCCATGTATTCCTCTTCCGCTGAACTGAGTGCCACGAATATTTTTTCTTGCTGTACCAAGAAACATATGTAGATCCAATACTGAAGACCCCTCCTAATGTTCTCTTTATGTCAGTTGGGTTTCCCGCCCGATTTGCATCCGTGAAGCCATGCAACTCAACCTCATCCGTCTGTCTTTACCATAATCCATACTCAGATGTGCCCCTGAGATATCTCAGGACATGCTTTCCCACCTTCCAAAATAGCTTGGTAGGCTTAACCATCGCTTGACCAAGTTGGTTCACCACATAGCATATGTCTAGTCTTGTATTTACAAAATACATTAGCGAACCCACTAAATGTCAATAGACAACAACATCCACTACCTCTCCAGATGTAGCGTCCTCTTTCCTCCAGTTTCCTGGAAGAGGAGTATCCATGGGTTTGCAGCCCTCAATGTGAAACTTACCCAGTATCTCCCTTGAAAACTTGCCTTGTGACATAAAAAGTTCACCATCTCGATGCCATATTTCCAATCCAAGGAAATAATGAAGGAGGCCCATATCCTTCATCTCGAACTCCTTTTCAAGGTCCTCCTTTCATGGGTGTATCAGCTCCTCATCACCAATTAGTATTAAATCATCAACATAAAGAACAATGATTAAAAGCTTACCCTCCACCACAATTTGATATAGGTTTCATTCGCCTCACTCTTGGTGAAGCCATGTCCAGTGAAATAGTTGTCGATCCGAGTGTACCAAGCATGGGGTGCTTGCTTCAACCCATAAAATGATATTTTGAGTCTGCACACATGCGACTCGCCGCTGAAGATCTCAAATCCTTCAGGCTGCTCAATGTACACTTCTTCCTCAATGATCCCATTAAGGAGCACAGTCTTCACATCCATCTGATGAATGTGCCAACCCATCTGCGCTGAGAGATCAAGGATGGTCCTTATGGAAGAATATTGTGCGACAGGTGTAAAGGTTTCTTCATAATCAATCCCCTCGATCTGTGAGAAGTCCCGGGCCACAAATCTAGCCTTGTATCTCTAAACACTCCAATCAACAGCTTTCTTTACCTTGTAGATCCATATTAAACCTACCACTTATTTATCAACCAGCCTTGGAACAATTTCCCAACCACTGTTTCTGACAGTGGAGTCATACTCCTCCACCATTGCATCTAGCGATGTGGGCTCTTGCACTACTTCCTGAAAATAAGATGGCTCAGTCACAATAAATTTTCTCATGAGAGCCATGTATCCAATGAATCATTCAGGAGACTATCTCTGTCTGCACTGTGAAGTAGGGACTCCTACATTCTATGCCACATCAAGCTTCATCCTCTCATCTTCTGTGGTACGCATTCTTCAAATTCTGATGTTTGGCTCTACGTGAGTGGACTCCTCCACTCCGCGAACCTCCTCCCATGGCTGATCCACATCTAGAGACTCATCTTTGGGAACAAAAAGTTCCTCCTCTGCATGTAAGTCTAGCTCCCTCTCAAGAAACAACTTCATGGCTTTCGTGACCGTGGAAGTAGGGACTCCTACATTCTATGCCACATCAAGCTTCATCCTCTCATCTTCTGTGGTACGCCTTCTTCCAATTCTGATGTTTGGCTATACGTGAGTGGACTCCTCCACTCCGCGAACCTCCTCCCATGGCTGATCCACATCTAGAGACTCATCTTTGGGAACAAAAAGTTCCTCCTCTGCATGTAAGTCTAGCTCCCTCTCAAGAGACAACTTCATGGCTTTCTCCTCATTGAATTTTATATCTCGTCGCACCACAGTCATTCGACTATTTGGAAAACACACACAATAATTATGGGGTGTTTCTGTGTACCCCATGAATATCCCAACTTCAGCAGTCGACTCCAGCTTCTTCCTGGCGTTCTTGGTCACATGCACATAAACAGATGAGAAAAAAATCTTAAAGTTAGAAACATCCGGTTTCTTACCAGTAAAAGCTTCTTCAGGTGTACTCATGCGAAGTACTCTATGAGGACAACGGTTTTGCACATAAACCATAGTGTTGCATGCTTCTACCCACAAATGCATTGGTAGGCCCTGATCACACAGCATATCTCGCGCATCACCGACAATCATTCTGTTCTTCCTCACCGTGACCCGATTTTGTTGTGGGTTGTGAGGCACTATGAGTTCTCTTTGAATTCCTTCTCTGCTATAGAAATATTTGAATTTGTTTGAGATGTATTCTCCACCATTATCGCTCTACAAAGCCTTCACTTGCTTCCCCGACTCTTTCTCAACCAATGCCTTAAACTCACATAACTTTGAGAATGTTTTATCCTTCTTCTGCATGAAGAAGATCCAACATTTACGAGAAAATTGATCAACAAAAATAACATTATACCTGCGTTTTTCTGTTGAAGCAACCGACAATGGTCCCCACACGTCTGTGTGAACTCTCTCTAGGATCACTTAAGCACAGTTCTCCTTTTCATGAAAGGTGGACATTACATACTTGCCCATGGTGCAACCCTTGCACTAATCTAACTGAGCAAGTGTTCCCATTGGAAGTCCAATAGATATTTGATGCATGACTTTCAAGGCTCCATGATGAAGATGGCTCAAACGCCTGTGCCATAATTCACCATCATCCTGGCTCACCACTTTTTCTACCTTGCCCATCATGGCAATGCAACCTTCTATCTCCAGCTTGTAGAGATTATTAACTCGAATCCCTATCCTCTTGGCTTGACCTGTAGTTTTATGTGACAAGAAATATTTTCCATCACTGAAAACAACACCATAGCCTCTTTCCTCCAACATCACGGCTGAGACCAAGTTTTTCTTTAGACCTGGAACATGCATAACATATTTCAATTGAAATGGTTTACCTAACTTCCTCTCAAAGGTAATGGTACCAATACCAGTTGCCTTGAAAAGATCCTTATCTCCCGTGATGTGGAAGGAAGCACCACTATCAAGATACCACACTGATCCCATTGCGCTTGAAACCAAGCATGCGGGGAAAGAGAAATCAAGTTCAAATTTCGAGGCAAGGGCCTCACCAGCTGCAGCTCCAGTATCCTTGTTTTTTTTCTTTTTATGTGTGCAGTTAGTGGCGAGATGCCCATGTTCGTGGCAGTGAAAACGCTTCACCTTGGACAAATCTAGCTTCTGGCCTTTAGACTCAGATTTTGAATGGAATTTATTCCCCTTCCCTTTCCTTGCCTTGGCATCCAAAGTGCAATCCTCTTCATCATCATGCTTTGATTAAGAGCCATCTCTGGTGTTCCGCCAAAATTCCTCCTGCACTAGATCCGGCCATAGTCGTTCCCAATCCAGTAGTTTTTACCATTCGTTGACAAAGTATTGATAACTGTGCCAAATATTAGTAAGTCCCAAGGGATCCAAGCTCACCAAATCATCATCAACAACCGTGATTCCCACACTCCCCAGTTCATCCTGACATTGGAAAAAAATCGTGATATTTTTAGGAATATCGTCGCTCTTCTCCATCTTGATCTTTCTGAGTTTATCCTTCACCGCCAATTTCCTATGGTTGCTGCTTCATTGGAAAATATTCGTCAAAGCCTTCCACATAGCATATGGAGTGGCTTTCCCATGAGTGGGCTTTCAAATTGAAATGGTTTAATCCTAACTCCTCTCAAAGGTAATGGTACCAATACCAGTTGCCTTGAAAAGATCCTTATCTCCCGTGATGTGGAAGGAAGCACCACTATCAAGATACCACACTGATCCCATTGCGCTTGAAACCAAGCATGCGGGGAAAGAGAAGTCAAGTTCAAATTTCGAGGCAAGGGCCTCACCAGCTACAACTCCAGTATCCTTGTTTTTTTTCTTTTTATGTGGGCAGTTAGTGGCGAGAAGCCCATGTTCGTGGCAGTGAAAACGCTTCACGTTGGACAAATTCAGCTTCTGTCCTTTAGACTCAGATTTTGAATGGAATTTATTCCCCTTCCCTTTCCTTGCCTTGGCATCCAAAGTGCAATCCTCTTCATCATCATGCTTTGATGAAGAGCCATATCTTTTGTTCTGCTTGAACTCCTCCTGCACTAGATCCAACCACATTCATTCCCAATCCAATAGTTTTTCCCATCCATTGACAGAGTATTCATAACTGTGCCAACTCTTAGGAAGTCCCAAGAGAGCCAAGCTCACCAAATCATCATCAAAAGTCATGATTTCCACACTCCCCAATTCATCTCGACATTGAACAAGCTTTGTGAGATACCTTGGAATGTTGTCGCCCTTTTCCATCTTAATATTTCTGAGTTTATCCTTCAATGCCAATTTCCTATGGTCGTTACTACTTTGGAAAATATCCTTCAAAGCCTTTCACATAGCATATGGAGTGGCTTTCCCATGAAGGCTTGAGACAATGTGGTCTCATACACCTTCCAAAAAAATCCTTCTCACCTTCGCTACTTTCTTTTTCCATGCATCAAGTAATGCAACATCCATTGAAGTGGGCTTAGGAACATCACTATCGATGAATTCCTTCAAGCCATTATCTTCAAGCACCACCTCCGTCCTGTCCTTCCAGGAAATGTGGTTTGAGCTGCCCTCAAGTGCATACTCTAGCCGCAAGCCATTGAAAGCCATTTTGATGTTTACTCAATTTTCTCACCAAGAAATTCTTGCAGCAAATTCGAATTGTTTCCACCAACAAACTCAGCTCCTGCTTCAAAATTGCAATCTTTTGTGCTCCGATACCATGTAGAAATTTTAATACAATTATGTGTAGAAATTATATAAAATATTCATGTGTATATCCCACTCTCCCGATCTAACAATATTTATCTTCTTGCAAAATACAATCCTTCCACTATAATTCTTGCGGAAATTTAATCAACAATCGTAAACACATGAAGCAATAAAAACACACATAACACAGTTTTTTAATGGGAAAGCCCGAAGCTGAAAACTCCAACTATCATATATTATGTATCATGGAGATCATGTAACAATCTCATACAAAGCTTAGTACATCAAGCTCTCAGTACAATCAATCGTCACACACTATCATGAAGAAATCTACAAATCCATGGACTGATTTCTACCTCTTGATAGCCTACCTCCACTGCGCAATCCAAGCTTATTAAAAAGACCAATTTGATGCAATCCCACTCCCATTGACTGCATTTTTCTCGTTGGCATCTCCAATGTATATGTAGATGAAATTAATGCATCACTAGTAATCACAACAGATAGTCTATCTCACCCGTTCACCTATCTCTCCACTGGGTCTCCATCGAATGAGCAATTCACCGTAGCAATCGTTGTATTTTTTTAGTTGATTAATGAGTTATTATTTGTGAATTAGTTCCCTCCACTCTCACTAGTGTATCATTCAATTAGATTAGATACAACTATTTCAACTGAGTCTAACTAAGTTAAACTGGATACAAATCCATAAAATACTCTTCCAACTCTGTTATAACTTTGCCACTTTAGTTCTAACTGAGTCCTCCATGCATGAACTCCAATAAACCCTAGGGAATCGCTGCATACATAACTACTAGTAAACCTTTGCAGTCTACGACCTATCCTCCTCTTTGTAAACTAGTTCACAACCGGGGCAATTTGAACCTTAGGTCTCTTAACAATTTAGACTCTATTTTTTGCTTGTTTGTGAAAATTTTAATGTTCTCGTCATCTTTGAGAGTTTTCTAATATGCTGTAAATTATTCTCTTTCGTCTATTCTCTACCATCCATTCCCTATCTTAAACAAAATCCAATGAAGATTTTTAAAACTTGAATCTAAGTTGTTTCATTTGTAAAATTCAAGTGCCTTGTGGGTTTTTCTATTACTAGATATTGGTGACAAAGGCTATTTACTCATCTATAAAATAACAAAATAACATTTTTTTTCTTCTTTCCGTTAGCTTGACCTACATAAATTTGAACTTTGAATCTCATAGTTTAAATAATAAATCATATCATTGAGCTTCCCACATCTAGAGACTCATCTTTTGGAACCAAAAGTTCCTCCTCTGCATGTAAGTCTAGCTCCCTCTCAAGCGACAACTCCATGGCCTTCTCCTCATTAAATTTTATATCCTGTAACACCACATTCATTCGATTGTTTGGAAAATACACACGATAATTATGGGGTGTTTATGTGTACCCCAAAAATATCCCAACTTCAGCAGTCGGCTCCAGCTTCTTCCTGACGTTATTTGTCACATGCACATAAACATATGAGCCAAAAATATTAAAGTGAGAAATATCCAGTTTCTTACAAGTGAAAGCTTCTTCAGGTGTACTCATGCCAAGTACTCTACGAGGACAACGATTTTTCACATAAACTGCAGTGTTGCATGCTTCGGCCCACAAATGCATTGGTAGGCCCTAATCATGCAGCACCCACGATCGCTCTGTTCTTCCTCTCCGCGACCCCATTTTTTTGTGGGTTATGAGGTGCTATGAGTTCTCTTCGAATTCCTTCTTTGCTACAGAAGTCTTTGAATTCGTTCGAGATGTATTCTCCACCATTATCACTCGCATCCCCTTCACTTCCTTCCCCGAATCTTTCTCAACCAATGCCATAAACTCACAGAACTTTGAGAATGTTTGATCCTTCTTCTGCATGAAGAAGATTCAGAATTTACGAGAAAAGCCATCAACAAAACTAACATAATACCTGTGTCATTCTATTGAAGCAACCGAGAATGGTCCACACATGTCTGTGTGACCTCTCTCCAGGATCACCGAAGCACAGTTCTCCTTTTCATGAAAGGTGGACTTTACATACTTCCCCATGGTGCAACCCTTGCAATGATCTAACTGAGCAAGTGTTCCCACTGGAAGTCTAGTAGATATTTGTTGCATGACTTTCAAGGCTCCATGATGAAGATGGCCCAATCACCTCTGCCATAATTCGCCCACATTCCGGATCACCACTTTTTCCGCCTTGCCCATCATGGTAGCGCAGCCTTCTACCTTCAACTTGTAGAGATTCTTAACTCGAATCCCTATCCTCTTGGCTTGACCCGTTCTTTTATGTCGCAGGAAAGATTTTCCATCATTGAAAATAACGTCATAGCCTATGTCCTCCAAAATCGTGACTGAGACTAAGTGTTTCTTCAGACCTGGAACATGCATAACATCTTTCAATTGAAATGGTTTACCTGACTCCCTCTCAAAGATAATGGTACCAATGTCAGTCGCACTGTATCTTCCATTGTCACGCATATTTATATGCATTTGGAGATATTTCTCCTCCAAGTCACTGAAAAACTCCTTATCTACAACTCCTTATCTCCTGTCATGCGGAAGGAAGCACCACTATCAAGGTACCACACCGATCCCGTTGCGCTTGAAACCAAGCATGAGATCAAAGAGAAATTAATTTCAAATTGCGAGACAAGGGCCTCACCAGATGCAGCTCTAGAAACCTTCTTGTTCTTCTTTTTCTGTGGGCAGTTAGTGGCGAGATGCCCATGTTCATGATAGTGAAAACACTTTAGCTTGGACAAATCAGATTTTGAGTGGAATTTCTTCCCCTTCCCTTTCCTTTCCTTGGCATCCAAAGCACAATCCTCTTCATCATCATGCTATGATGAAGATCTGATCCGGATTTTATGCAGGATCGCAACAGAATACATATATAACCATAGATACAGAGATGCAGCGGAAATAATGCGTCATTTTATTAATAAAAGAATGACTGCAATAAGCTTACAAACATACTGGAAATAAGCTAGGGCGCTGGTAGCGTATCTCTGAGAAGAGATGTAGCGTACGCAGGCCTCTAAACTGTGTTACATTGAGGCTCGCAGGCCTATTACAGACATAATGGAAATAAAAGAGCTATGGTACTGGCAGCATATCCCTGAGAAGAGATGTGGCGGCTACCAGCCCTTGAACTGTGTTAATATGCAGACATCATGGAGATGTGGTGAGCTAGGGTACTGGTAGCGCTTATCTCTGAGAAGAGATGTATCGGCTCCCAGCCCCCTGAACTGTCTTACAATGAGGCTCGAGGGCCTATTTATTGTTGAGAAACAATGCAGAATCCGAAACGTCCAAAACCCTAACCGTAGGAGATGAAGCGCCAAAACTGTGGGCCCCGTTTGGGTAAATTGGTGGTTCAACTTCCCGGGGACGTAACTTTGGCATCCGATCTCCGTTTGATGCGTTCAATAGCTCGTTAGAAATATCTGTCCGAGGAGTACAACTTTTGAACGAGCAACATCGGTCCATGGACCCATGTTGCTCTCCGTTTTCCCAAAAAACGTCGTTTAGGGCCTCAAAACGGCTCCGGAAGTTTAAGACCCGAAAAACTGCTAAAAATAGTAAGTTGTGCCGAAACTTACAAATTGAAATAACTGATGGTGGGGGTTCAAATGGACTCGATGGGTGGCCACCAATATCCACCTGGATTATTAATGCCCCAAAACGGCTCCGGGTGTGCAGGACCCGAAAACCTGCTATAAATAGTAAGTTGTGCTGAAGCTGGAAAACTAAAAGAATTGATGCTGCGGGTCCAAATGGAATAGGTGGGAGGCCACTGATATCCACTTCATCTGATCATATCCACTTCCTCCTGTGTTCCGTTTGAACTCCTCCCCGCACTAGATCGAACCACAATATACCTAACCGCGCTTTTCCGGCCCATCACAAAGTCTGAGAACCGGCTAACTTTAGAAGTCCTAGCCAAGCTCATCAAAAGCATCATCATAAACTTGATTCTACACTGGTTGACCCCGACGTTATAAACTTTGTGAGATACTTAGGAATATTTTCGCCCTTCTCCACCTTGATCTTTCTGAGTTTATCCTTCAGCGCCAATTTCCTTTTGTCGTTGTTTCTTTGGAAAAGATCCATCAAATCCTTCCACATAGCATATGGAGTGGCTTTCCCATGAAGGCTTGAGACAATGCAGTCTCATACACCTTCCAACAGAATCATTCTCGTCTTCGCTACTTTCTTTTTCCATGCGTCAAGTAATGCAACATCCGTCGAAGTGGGCTTAGGAACATCATTGTCGATGAATTCCTTCAAGCCATTATCTTCAAGCAACGCCTCCATCATGTCCTTCCAGGAAATGTAGTTCGATCTGCCCTTGATTTCATACTCTAGATGCAAGCCATTTCGATGTTTACTCAACTGTCACACCAAGCAATTCTTGCAGCAAATTCAAATTGTTTCCACCAACAAACTCAGCTACTGCTTCAAAATTGCAATCTTCTTTTCTTCGATACCATGTAGAAATTTTAATACAGTTACGTATTGCCTGGATTCTCCCAATCTAACAATTTTATGCCAATGTTCAATACAGAATCACTTCTACAAAAAATTCTTGCAAAAATATAATTGCCAATTGCAAACACATGAAGAAAGATCAATCACACATAACACAAATGTTTTTACCGGGAAAGAATAAAGCTAAAAAACACACTATCATATATTATGAATATGTCAAGGATCATGAAACAATCTCATATAAAACTCTAATCCAATAGCTCTGAGTACAATATCCAATCGTCTCACATTGTCAAACAAAAATTGGCAAATACATGCGTCAATTTACTCCCTCCTGATAGCCTGCCTCCACTGCGTAATCCCTGATGATCACAATCCCTGATTGAATGAGATATTGCCTTGCCTTGACTGGGAAATCCTCATTGGCATCTCCAATGTGTGTGTGGTTGCATGAGTGCACCCACTAATGTCACAATAGATAGTCAAACTGTCCCCTTCACCTATCTCTCAACTAGGTCTCCACTGGATCTGACATGCATGTAGTTAATAGTAGTAAATATTTAGTTGCATGTGAGATCACTCCGTGTGAATTAATTTAATATTTAATTCACAGATCTTTCACTAGTGTATCTTTAGTTACAACTAGTTGCAACTAGCACAACTGACTTTAACTCACTTAGCTGAGTTAAACTACTTTACAACTCACATAAATACACATCCAACTTTGTTACAACTTCAAATCACTCAGTTACAACTAAGTACACTTGCATTTCCCACCAACCAACCTTGGAACTCGAAATTCCTTCAGCTAACTCATCTGCCACTTGAGTTAACTGAAATCAAGTGCTTCAAGAGAATAGATTAATATTTATTGTCAATTATTATTAAGAGATAATAATAATCGACATGCATTCTATTTTTAGACATGTGATATATAAATAGACTTCTCACATGCATCTAAAAATATAACCTTATCTATAAATAGAATCTACTCACCATTGTAAAAATAGACTCCTACTATAAATAGAATTTGCTCACCATTCTAAAAATAGACATACACCTAAAAATAGCCTGCGAGCCCCACCTAGTGTAGGTGTGTAATTTTCACTAAGATCATCATCTTGTTGAATCTCAACACTCCCTCTCAACAAGAAATGGATTATCCTTCACCCTGATCCCATCTCTATGGTATTCGAATTTTCTCCCAGTGAGCGCCTTTGTCAGAATATTTGCATCTTGAAATTCCATAGGAATGTACTAAAGAAATGTGATCTTCTGCTGCACACAATCTATGATATGATGATACTGGATATCTATATGCTTAGATCTATCATGAAACACAAGATTAATAGAGAGTTTAATGCAACTTTGATTATCACAATGAATCAATGTAGGATCTAAATGAGAACCAAACAAGTCAACCAGGATCTTTCTCATCCAGATAGCTTCACATGCAGCTTGCATTGCTTCCATGTATTCCTCTTCCACTGAACTGAGTGCCACTGATCTTTTTTCCTGCTGTACCAAGAAACATATGTAGATCTGATACTGAAGACCCCTCCTAATGTTCTCTTTATGTCAGTTGGGTTTCCCGCCCGATCTGCATCCGTGAAGCCATGCTTCATGTTATCACTCAGGTTTTCTTAGAAGTTGTGTAAGAGGAAAGTATACCCGAGGTAACCACAAACCAACCTTTTAGATGCAGAATCTAGCCAATCTGCATCCAGAGAGGGCTCTCTCTTTATGATTTATCTTTGTTCTTGGAAGGTTTTAGGCTAGTTATAGATTCAAAGTTTGTTTTGGGAAAAATGGTGGAATCCACAAACTAAGGGAAAGGTTGAGAGCTTTCAGTCCATTGGGCTATGGAGTCAAAGGATGGCTTTACTGGATTTCTATTCTAAGCACAAGATGGTATTACAGGGCAAGATAGCTAGACAGAGAACAATCCTTAAAATTTTAAGTGGATGGGATGATTTTGAAGGGATGAAAGGCAGCTAAGAATCTTTCACCATGTCCAAAAGAAAGAAATGAGATGACTACAAACAAAGAGCAATGAAGAATTATTTATTATAGTAATCAACAGTGTTTAAATTAGTAAAGCAAGAGCATTTAAGAATTCATGCTTATAACTAATTTAGAAGAAAACATCAAGAATAATAACATTTGAAAACAGAGTACAATTAAGAAAATTCTGTTTCAATCTTTTATGTAAATTATTCAGAAATGGATATGATGGTATTATAGACTAATATAAAATTTCAGACAAAGGGTAGAAAAACTTATTGAACTGTAGTCCAACACATGAATCCCGCAACAAGTCCAGTTCTTTAAATCGTCATCCAGTAAGCCACGAAAAATTTCTCCAAAATGCTTTTATTCCGAAAATCTCAATGTTACAGCAAAGTAATAGAATCCACCCTCAACACTCTCTTTGAGGGTTTATTTATACACTAAATAATTGAAAATATCTCACACTATCCTAGCCCATATTTTGGGGTGACTAAGAATTAATTTACAAGTAAACAGGAGACAAATGGTCTCGTAGATAGAATAATAAGTAACTGCTGATGTGCTGTTTCCTTTCTTTGTGGATGTGCTGGAGGTACGTGCTGAAAAAGGGCTCGTTGCTGTCTTTTGGAGTAATTTCTTTGCTTGCTTGATACTCTTTGTCTTTACGGATACTCTTTAACCTGTGTAACTGATACTCTTTCATCCGTATTCATTTTTACCATTTACTTGATAGTAAAGATAAATTCTCATCCTGGAAATAACTTTTTATAGAATTTCCAACATTTCTTTCCACCATTGATTATCTGGTATCATGGTCCTTTTGAGTTTTCTCAATGTTTCATCTGCTTCTGTGAGTTTGTAGAAGGTGGGCTCATTAGGAAACAGATACCTTATTTCATGTTCCAGATGAAATAGATTCCTTACTCTATCATAGATATTTCTCCCTGTTGGTAATGTTGATTGTGGTAAACTAGGAGAACAAGCAGCTGTATTTTGAGCATGAGCATTTATTTTCTTTATATAGGTTTCTAAGTCCATTATTTGATCCTCTGTGAGCATAGGAATTGGTAACCCACTATCCAACAAAGCTTGAAATTTCTCTCTGAAAATGTTGATATCAACCAAAATATCTGTGCACTTCCTTTCTAAATTTTGCATGAAAGTTCTCTTGATGAAAACTCTCTTTATTTCCAAAACTGTGCCTGTCCTGTCATCAATCCCTAACACTGCAAGCTATTGTTTTGTCCTGGTGTTCAAAAATTGAATGAGCTGATTGGCCTGCTCAGGCCTGCCTCTTAATTCATTTCTGGTTCTGTTTATTTCTTCTTGAGCTATCTTAACCAACTCATTTTGTTCAAAAATAGCTTGAACAGAGGGCCAAATGCCCTTTATTAACTCAATGATGTTACC
The DNA here is from genome assembly GCA_034641835.2 of Pinus albicaulis. Taxonomy (NCBI): domain Eukaryota; kingdom Viridiplantae; phylum Streptophyta; class Pinopsida; order Pinales; family Pinaceae; genus Pinus; species Pinus albicaulis. The sequence continues at coordinate 114,377,662 of CM076581.1, forward strand.
CCAAAGAATGTCATTTATTTCCTTTAAAGGCTTCTCCAATGAAAGATCTTTTTCCAAAGTCTGAACCAATTTTTCCAACCTTTTTATCTCCCTGGTGTTATCAGCAGCTGTCTTTTTAGATGTATCATATTTTTCCTCCAATTTTACTAATTGCAATTTCGTTTCTTGGAGTTCTGTGACCCTTAGTTGTAGACTTTCCATCTTCTTTATTAATTCATCAGAATTCAAACCAGAAGTGTTCACCTGGGATGGCTGTATCTGCTGCCCTGTTATTGTAGTACCTGTTGTTGATGTCTGCCTGATAGTTTCCTGTTCCTGCAAAGCTTTTTCCAATTCCTTCTCCGTTTCACTTAGTCGCTCAGTCATATTTAGGAGCAAATCCATTATTTCTTCCTGTGAATTCCCTTTTAGAACTTCTTGGGTCTGAGGGTGCCTTGAGGCTGGCAATTTTAGCTGCTTTCTGAGTGCAGCTATGTCATCATCTTTCTTCTTTATTAATGCCTCAATACTTTTAATGTCTTTGGGATTGTGACCCAAACCAATGATTATTTCTTCTAAAGACTTTATTCTATTATCTTTGGCATGTGAAGAGGCCTTCTCAATTTGCAATTGTGCAGTAGTGTTATTCAAAGAATCCTGCAGCGTTATAGCTGCCATGGCCTTGTTGGTGAGAGTGGAATAGACCATTTCCCCAGTTTGTCTGTGTAGCTCTATTTGGTCTAAAGGATGAATGTCCTTTGCCAGGACCTCAAAATTTGTTCTAATGTAATCTGCTGCTGACATGGGCTTTGGCACTTTTGATTTGAAGTGACTCATTAACATTTTTCCCTGTGAAATGTCAAATGCTGACATTAACCTCTCCTTGTTATGTGGAGCCATCTTCATATATTGATCATAAACTTTCATTCTTAAGGGATCATTTTTTTCCTTTATGTTGATGAAAGTTCTTTTAATATCCCCTGTATCTATTTTGGGTGGCTTGAAAGAGGATACTTCAGTACTTAATTTCTTTTGTAAAGCTTTCCCTTTCTGGCTTATGTTTGTTTCACTTGTTGTGCCAGTTTGCTGACTATCTTCCCTTCCATCATCAAATACTTCATCTATAATTTCCACATCTGGAGGTGGATTTGGTTTCTGTTTCTTGACCTGATGTACCTGTGAGGTTTCTTTTGGAGTGGTGTCTGAAACCAACCTTTTCTTTCCTATTTCCACATTTGATGGAGTCTGTAACTCTGGAACCTGTGGATGCTGTACCTGAATGGGAGAAACCTGTGATTGTTCAAGTGCTTTGGAAGTTTGTGGTTTCTCTGCCATGACCAAAGTTTCAATAACCTGGATTGCAGGTTCTTTTCCTTTGCCCTTTGATTCTGCTGCAACTGATGAACTTCTTTCCTGTAATGCTTGCTGTAGAGTTGCTGCTGAAGAAGTGCCAATGTAGGGTACCTGCACTTGACCATAAGATTCTAGGTCAAAGTTCTTCTCAACATCTTTCATAATTTTATTCATTTTGTCAGCTTCACTTTCTTCCTCAACAAGTGTTCCTTCAATCCATTCATCTTGATTGGCATACTATTCTAGATCAGGAATCTTGTGGTGTATATAAGGGGATGATTTATTCTTTAATCTCTTTTCACAAATAAAACCAACTGGGTCATAAGGAACCCAACGGAAAGATGTTTGGAACTTTCTTTGCAATATATTTTCTGCCTCTCTCTCAGCCTCCCTAGAGTTGCAGATGAAAGGACCTAATTGGCTTTTGATCCTTAACTGAGCTTTCTTCTTTACATTACAAAAATGGATCACATCTGAATTTTTCATTTGCCTGAAGTATTCCAAGGCAAAAATCCTCATGGGCACATATCTGGGTAACCTGAATGGATGTAATTCACATCCATAAATTCTGATGACTGTATGGTTTTGATACAAATACCAATCCCCAACTTTATAATTCTTTGACAGTTGCAAGGTCTTTCTAATTTCATTACTGAGTCTTGGGGGAGGAATTCCTGTTAACAAAGTTGTTGCAGGATATACAAACTGGTCAATGAATTCAGTGTAGGAATAGGGAGAATCAGAGGAAGAATGAATTATGGGGGACCAAAATATGACTGACCCGGGGTTTCCCTTGGCATCAAGTTTTTGAACAGGGAAAGGGAACCTTTCTGACTGATAGTAGATAATGAGATGATAGATGACTGAGGAGTACTTAAAAACTTTTTCAATATCTAGCCTTATGAATTGATCATGGATCTTGTTGGCTATGAAGGAAGAAAAATCATATTTAATCTCAGGAGGTTGCCCAGGAGTAAAAATGGATAGCAAAGCCAAGGTTATCTCATCCACATATTCACTGGTGTTGAATCCCAAGACAAAAGATATTATATTTACAATGAGCCTTCCCAATGTATTGAAATAGTAAAAACCATAGGGAGGAGACCCTTTTGGCTGATGCTCAGGTAACATGAAATTCCGACACATGGATTTTAGCTTTTCTGGGGTTAATTGCCTGGTTTTCTCAATCAATCCTTCCATGGACAATGGTGCTAATTCTTGGTCTGGTTCAAAGTGTAACATGGCATTGATAGCCTGGGGAGTGATGGGAAACATAATACTTTGATCAGGAGCTATTACAGCCCTCCGTGTGGGATCATAGTTTGAATGGCAATAATGGATGATTTCTGGGAAATAAATAACTGAAGGGATGAGATACCTTGGGAGATTGGATTCCCACAACCCTATAAGATCTTGCCCCTTTGAGTATTCGTCTTTGCAGCGACAATAACTCAATAGGGGACTTTCATCAAAATGCAAGTCTTTAATTTGGAAATCTTCATCTATCAAAGGTAAATATTCCAATTCACGGTGAGGAGCATTCAGTGGAGTGATATTCAGAGCTGCCGGGACCTCCATTTTGGTTCTTGTGGATTCAAAATGGAGGTTTTTGGTTTTCCTCACAGGCCGGGCGGGATTTCTAAAATGAAGGAAATTGGCACAATTTGTTGGTTCAGGGAACAATTACACAGTTTTAAAACCTCTGGGGAAGACTCAGTGATGATTTTTAATCACTAATTCAGCGAAAAACAAAGAAAACTGAGTTTTACTTGCAGTCGGAGCGGAAAAGGATAAATACCTGTTTTTTAGAAGAAGGCTGGTTCTTAACAGGTAACAGGTGATGGCGGGAATGTACTTGAACACGGGTGCGGCGAAATCTTGGAGTGAATCAGTCAATTTCAGTAGAAATTTCGAAAATCGTAGCAGGGAGCGCTGTCATTTTCAATAACGAAAATAACAGAAAAACACGGAAAAATGGCTTTATTTACAAGTTAAAAGGGTTTTTTATTTTTCCGAGGAGTGACGTCATCGACGTACGGGCTGACGTGAGCGAAGGTCGGGCGGTAAGTGGTAAGCGGTAACCCCGCACCGCTTTTGGTCGAGGGTGGTATTAGTCGGGAGGGCAGCGATTCCACAAAGTGATCGCCACGTGGAAGGTGAACTGTTCAAATACCACCCGTTTCCCGCTCGTTAAAGTTCTCACAAAGGATGGGTAGCGGGGTTCACGTGGATCGTTGATCTGCGGAGGGTTGATCCGACGGTTGAAGCGATGGGGGAATAAGCGGAGGATTCAGGTGTGGGCCCGTCGGGCTTTAAAACAATTTAAGGTTTAATCTAATCACCCCGGGAGATATCTAATAGGCGGAAAAAGGTTATTAATTAGTCCTGATGACTAATTAATCCAGTATGCGTAAAGAAAGGGGTTGCGGTGGGGTTTGGTTAAGTGGAATGCCAGGTGGACAAACCACGGTGGCACGAGACTTTTCCGAAGTTTTATTTGGAATTAAAACTTTAGTTTTATTCATATTTTTGTGTTTAAACATACATATTGCATGTTTAAAGTTTTTGTATATATGTTTTTATTATATGGTAACAAATAAACATTATTTAATTACCATAAGGGCGGGATTATAATATAAAGATATATTTAACCAAAGGGCTTGTGAAGCGGGGTTTTTAATGAATATTTGGGAAAATAATTACTTTGGTTAAACTTTATAATAGAAGGGTTTTTGGGGTATTTATAAAAAAGGAATTATATACTTAGGATAGGGCATTTTACTAGGGATTTAGTAAAATAAAGTTAAATATTAATATGACAAAGGGACAAGGGAACTCAAAACACTTGGCACATCTAAGAAAGTGATAACTTCTGAAGTAAATTGCAACATTTTATCTCCAACACTTAAACTTAGAATAGTAAGTTATTTTGAGGGATTTTTATGGAAATTTTGCATGATTTTCCTAAGCAAAATGGGATTTTACTTAGGAAAAAATTGAAGGTGAATGATTATAATGATGAATTATTTCAAGTACTTAGGTCTAGTAAAATGGGATTTTACTTAGGAAAAAATTGCAGGTGAATGATTATAATGATGAATTATCTCAAGTACTTAGGTCTTTTTGATCATTAGGCCGAGGGTCCGGTCCCTCCAGAAGTCAAGGAAATGCCTTGAGCCCTTTTGATCTCCAAATACCTTAGTACTTTGGGGGAAATTAGTAAAACTTTTAAGGGGAAAGTGATGAGGGAAGTTAATGATTTTGACTTTGCTTGCTGTGATTTTCCAGTGTATTTCCTGCTTCAGTATTTGTGATGAAAGTAAAGGATCAAAACATGTAGCAGCATCATTCATCAGATAAAACTTTGCAACCATCTACCTACCCTATCTACTTGACACTACCATTTTCTCTTCTTTATTAGGGTGCATTTAGACTTGCAAACCCTTATCAATCTTTTTTCTTTTTTACAAGGCAAATCTATCTAATTCTACCCTTATTACATCCAAGGGCTCAGATTAAGTTGTTGAGCACCTTTTATTCACTCTACCTATCTACTTATCTGCCAAGATTAAACTGTTTGGTCAGATATTTATTCTCTATTCTACAACATGAAATTGAAATATGAATAAGTCAAGTTTAAACAGTTTGACTTATTCATGAATTGTGGCAAATGGTTGGACAAGCTGCACACAATTGTTTTATTACAAAAATGAAATAGTAGTGGCATTTGGATTTGCACACTTTCCTTGGTCTATTTTTGCTTGGGGTTCATTTTTTCCTCTCTTTTTTTTGACCATTTTGTTCTTTTTACCCTTTGATCTTTCTTTTAGGGTATACCCTCTTTACATTTTTTTTAAATTTTTTTGTTTTTTTTGGTTTTTCAAGAATATGGAACACCTTTGCTAAAGAAAGAAGGTTTGAACATATTCCATAGTTCAATCAAGACAATCATGAAATATGAAACCTATTGGTATAGGAGACTAACACTGGCTCCACTTGGGGATGGCTTTTCCTTGTGAAAAGTCAAGAACAGCAGGTCAGATGCCTCAAAATGTCTTCAAACTGAAAGTATGAAATCTTCCTTCTTCTGGTAGCTTTATTTTAAATATGATAGTGAAACTTTTGGGACTTAGGGCCTTCACTTCGGGCTTCAATTCCAAGAAGTCACCATTCAATCCAAAACTGCTTTAGAAAAAAGGATATATTATGTACAAGTTAGAAAAATCAAAACATTCTAGTAAATGGGATCAAAATAATGCTTGAGCATTCGACCATTGACTGGTCCTTCTTCAACTTCTGAATTGTCTAACTCCTTCAAAAAGTAAGTGTTGTTTCCCTGCAAGGCATGAATGATATAAGGCCCTTTCCACAAGAAATCAAACTTTCCATGTTTCCCTTTTTCTTCTCTTCTAGAATCCCATCTTAGGACCTTGTCTCCTAATTGAAAATCCTCTGCTTTAGTCCTTTTATCAAACATTTTCTTTAGCTTTTCTTGCAAGACTTGTGATCTTTGGTATACCTCTTCCCTGGTTTGTTGCAGGTGGATTGTTTGATTAATTCTTCTTTGAATGTCATTTGGCTCCACTTGGGCCTCCTGAAGTAATTTCATAACAGGAATTCCTAAAGATGATGGGAATCTTGCTTCAATGCCATAAACTAACTCATATGGACTAGTCCCAATAGATTTTTTAGTTGTAAGTCTGTCTGCCCACAATGCATTGGTCAGTTTCTTGTGCCAATTCTTTTTGTTTTATTCCAATAACTTTTTGATGATATTGATAAGGCTTTTATTAGAAGATTCTGCTAGTCCATTACCCTGGGGGTAATAGGCTGTTGAATGGCCTAAAGTAATATGACATTTATGGCAGAAATTAATCATTTTCTTTGATTTAAATGCAGCAGCATTGTCTGTTATAATCTTTTCTGGACAGCCAAATCTCGAAAGTATATTGGTTTCTAAAAACCCTATAATCACAGAATCATTGGACTGTCTACATGGGATGGCTTCAATCCATTTAGTGAAGTAGTCTGTAGCAGTTAAAATCCATCTATGTTGCCCTGAAGAAGGGGGATGAATTTCTCCAATAAAATCTAACCCCCATTGTTGAAAAGGTCTTTCTGTGGAAATTGGTTTTAAAGGCAGAGGTAACAACTTCCTTTTACCCTCAAATATCTGACATTTATGACAAGTTGTTACAAATTTCTTAACATCAGAGAATAAAGTTGGCCAGTAGAAACCAGCCCTTAAGATTTTGTCTGCAGTTGATTTCCAGTAGAGATGTCCTCCACAATCCCCTGCATGAAATTCATTAAGTACTTTATCAGCTTCATCTTTTAAGAGACAATTCAACAAGATTCCTACATGATTTTTCCAAAATAAAGTGCTATCTAAAATACAATATTTCAGAGATGTCATTTTTAAAAATCTTCTTTTGGTTCTAGACAACCCTGGAGGAGCTTGCAGGTTTAATAAAACATGAATTATATCAGTGTACCAGGGTGAATCTAAGAAAGCTTGACTGATCTGTGGAGTCGCCATCTCCTGACTGTCATCCAGTTCATTGATGTCTAAGGCTTGGAAATTGGTTTCTGTCATGAGTTGTGCCAATCCTTGACCTTTTATGAGTTTTGTTGGTTTAATCTCAATATCATATTCTAAAATGGTAGCTATCCACTTACCTCGTTTACCTTCAATGCCATCTTGAGTCAAAATATCTTTAACTACTGCATTAGGCACATAAGCTATCACATGAGAATATAATATGTAAACTCTGAAATCTTTGATTTCTTTTACCAATGCAAAAGCATGTTTTTCCATAATATTGTATTTTAGAGATGCATCCCTCAGTGCTTTACTAAAAAATGCTATTGGCTTTTCACACCCTTGGTCATCTTTTTGAAGTAAAACAGCTGCAACAGTATGTTCAGAAGCAAATGAAAAAATAATAAAGTCTCTATCAAATTTAGGACTGGTCAAAACTGGTGTTCTTGTTAAAGCCATCTTAATTTCCTCGAATGATTGTTTGGCTTCTACAGTCCAGTCAATGCTTGAATCTTTTCTCAACATGTTAGTTAGTAATCTAAGTAACTCTGCTAGACTAGAAATAAATCTTCTCAAGAAGTTGATTTTTCCTATAAATGCTTGCAATTCTTTTATGTTTCTGGGGTGGGGTATTTGCAAAATTGCTTGAATTCTTTCTGGATCAATCCTAATGCCATATTTAGAAATGATGTGCCCTAAAAGCTTTCCTTCTTCCAAACCAAACAATGACTTCTTAGGGTTTAAAGAAATCCCATATTTTCTGCACTTTATAAATACTTGCCTTAAGTGATCTAAATGTTCTTGATCTGTTTTAGAAAAAACAGTCAAATCATCTAGGTAAATAACCAGAAAATCATGTATCTCTTTAGCAAAAGCAATATCCATTGCTCTTTGAAATGTATCTCCTGCATTCTTGAGCCCAAATGGCATTTTGACATATTTAAACGTACCCCATGGTGTTGTGAATGTTGTTTTATCCTGATCATCAGGATGAACCAGAATCTGGTTGTACCCTGAAAATCCATCCAGTAGTGATATTCTCGAAGATCCTACAACCCTTTGCAGAATGTGGTCCATTTTCGGCAGAGGATAGTTTTCCTTTAAAGAAACTTTATTCAAATTTCTTAAGTCGACACACAATCTAATTTCTCCTGTCTTCTTTCTTGTTGGTACCAGGTTAGAAACCCATTCTGAGAATCTGATAGGAGCTATAATCCCTGCTTCAAACATCCTTTTGATTTCCTTTTCAATTGAGGGTAATAAAATAGGATTTATTCTTCTAAGCTTTTGTTTAAAAGGTTTCTGGTCTGGTTTCAAAGGTATAGTGTGTTGAATGATGGATGTATCATAAGATTTGAGGTCTTCATAACTCCAGGCAAAAACATCCTGAAATTCTTTTAATAGTTCAACATATTTAACCTTTTGATCTTTTGGAAGAGATTTGGACAACTTGACCATTTTGGGTTTTTCTGGGGTTCCTAAGTTGCATTCTTCCATATCAGCCTTGACAGGTTCCATTTTAGGACTAAATGGAATATCATTTGAGTCAAACAGATCTTCCAAAGGAGTTAATCCTTTGGGCAAATGGTTATCTTTTAAATTAATGATTTCTGTCTCATCTTCTATGATCTCATCAGATTCCATGTGTTTCAAATTTTGCATGTCCTTTTCTGTGAATGTAGTTGGATGCAGCATATGAATTGCATTTTCTATTGAAATATCTATTTTTTGTTCTTTTTCTTTATCAAATTCATCAATAGTTATGTCTTCCTCTATATTACAGTTAGAAAATTCATTCTGAAGTGTCAAAAAATTATTGATTTGATTGTTATTCACAAATACTTGCCAATTCAGAAGATTGTCTGGTATTGCAGGCCTGTGCCTAATCTCAGCTGAAAACTGATGATTAGGGTCAAAAGGTAACTTGCATGTACTAGCAAACATTGCTAAACTGTGAGCATGCAAATTTTGTTTCCTGGGAATCTTGGCAAGTTGAGCTTGTAAAAATGTGTTGAGAATCTCTACAACTGTCTCTCGGTATTGTTTCAGTCTCATGTCTTTTGTTGAACATTCTCCTTTAATCTGTTGAATGATTAGTTCGGAGTCTCCTATGATTGAAACCCTAATAGCTCCTAACTTCTTGGCATGTTTAAGCCCTAATAAAAGAGCTTCGTACTCTGCCATGTTGTTGGTGCATTTGAAATTCAACCTATAAGCATAACCCTCTGCATGATTATTTTCAACATTATGCAACCAAATCCCAACTCCTGCCCCTAGTTTGTTTACTGAGCCATCAAACTCTAAATGCCATAGAATTTCATGTTCATAATCTTCATCAATTGTTTTAACGTGTTTCTTGACAGGAGCTAGTTGTTTAGTTTCTTCAGGTATTTCTTGATCATCTGGTGTTTCTTTGTTTTCAGAGATTTCTTCAATTTTAACAGTGGTTTTGTTCATGGTTTCCAATTCTGGAGCTTCTATTTCAGTAGGAAGATCTAACTCAGCATTGTATAAAATAAAAGAGTCCATGTCAGAATGCATAGAGTAAACAGGGAAGTTTTCAGGCTTCTCATGGCTACTGACTAAGTACTTCATCAAGGTTTCTCTATATAATCTTTTAGGCTGACCAAATACTGAAATAGTTGCATATGACATGTCTAGTTGAATAGATCCTCCAAGTTTAGCACCCCAAGATCTAGACAATAACATACCATATTTAGGTGGAATATCAGCCACTACTATGTCCATCAAGACAGACTTAGCAGGGTATTGTACCAAAGTTACACACAAATCTTTAATCAAACCTAAACATTTTACCTGACTAGAATCAAATGAAAACAAATCTTTGTATGGTCTGGTAATATCTAGATTTAATCTTTCCATTACTGCTTTTGGCATCAAATTATGAGATGCTCCAGAATCCAGCATTGCATTATGGAGTATCTTGTCATGAACATTTAAGCTTACATAAAATGGAGGAGTTCCTCCACTTTCTGGTTTTCCATTAACTTCAGGGCCAAAAAGAAGTTTGGGTTGATCATCAAGAATGTTTACTGAATCATCCAATCCAGTAATGTTAATGTTTAGGGACTTGGTAATCTGACTCCTATAGACATCATGTTTAGCCAATTCTGATAAAGGAACATCTATCTTGAGTTTGCCTATTTCAGCCTCTAGATTAAAAGGTTTTTCCGTTTGAGTTTTAGTGTTTTGCACAGTTGGGTTTTCTCTGTTTTTTGGGTCTTCAATGTTTTTCTCTTTTTCATGGGTGAAGTTTTGTTTTGAAGATGTTTCAGGACTAACTTCTACTGTTTCTTCTACATTTCCTACAGGAGGAGATGTATTAGACTGTTTTTTATTGATTGGTTGGTTGTCAGAGACATCTTCAATTATTGGATTTGAAGAACTGGGAGTTATCCTAGACAAAATTTGTACTTGGGGAATGTTTTGTACAGGGGGAATGTTTTGTTTACCTTTGACATTTTGTCTTGCATTTTTCTGTTTACTATTCTCTGGCACATCAATCCTTCTACTTCTCAAGTTGTACTGTTTATGAACCTCGTAGATTGTTGTGTCATAGCCTTCCTTGAAATCAAAAGTCTCACCTGAATGAGTTTGGAATGTTTCAAGGATGTGATTTTCTTGATCATCCTAGGATAGGAAGACCTCTGGTTCATTTTTGTCATCTGTTACGTTGTTTATTTCTACATCTTCTGTAGGTTCTTCAGAAGTTGAGCCTTCAACAAAGTTTTCTTGGAAGGGTGGCCTAATGTTCTGATCAGGAACATTCTTTCCACTATTTTGATTCAGATTCCTCCTAAAGTTCGGGTTTCTTGCAACGTTTTGATTGTCAGTAGAAGACTTTCTTTCAATGGTTTCCACTCTGTCTCCTAATATTTCCATACCTTTAATGATTACATCCAACTTCTTTTCAAAAGCTGAAGGTTCTTCATTCATAGGCATTCTTCTTTCTGCCCTAGCTCTGGCTCATTTTTCTATCAGATTTGCTTCTACACTCACCACTATGCTTTGCATTTCCTCTAGTGTTTGAGGAGCTCTTTCCCTGAGGGAATAAGCTATATCAGAGTCAAAACCATCTGGAAATTTAACTAATACAGAGTCAGGTGGGGGTCTTAGGTTTTGAGGCACTGCATTATATGATTCATTGAATCTTATGATGTAATATTGCACGGTTTCGTTAGGTCTTCTTCTTAATTTCTCAAACTCTGATAGGATCTGAAGCGGATCCTTCTTTTTCTCCCATCTGTTCAAGAATGCCCTATACAAAGCTTCTAAATCAGCAATACTGTTCGGGGTAAGAGCCCTAAACCAAGTTCTAACTTCTCCAGTAAGACTCTGAACGAAAATTCTCATTCGGATATTATCAGTATCAATCTCATAAAACTCAAAGTAATCAATCATCCTTTTGGTGTGTTGTTGAGCTGTATAAGTACCTGATCCATCAAAAGGTGTGATCTTACTATGGTAATCCTGAGGTAAAGCTGGAGGGTTGGCTGGTAACTGTAAAGGGGCATATCGATTAGCCATTGGAAGATAAAGTGGGGTGATAGGAGTTGATGGTCTGGCAGGAGGAGATGGAGGAGTAGAAGGGATAACAGGTGTTTGAAAAGTTTGAGAAAAAGTGAATGAACTTGGAGATGCTTCAGTAATCACAGAAATGTTTGAACTTTCTTCAAAGGTTTTCTCAGACTGAATAGAGTTATGCAATTCTTTGTCAAGATGATGTGAAACAAATCTGTATTGCAAATCTTCAAAGAACAATGGATCTGGAACTAATCTAGATAATTCAGTTTCAGAAAAATTCACAAACAAAGATGTTTCAAATCGTGCATCAAAAGGAATGTCATTAATATATATAATTTTCACAGGACAAGATGCAGATCTAGAAAGTGGTCTAGAACTTCCTGTACTCTCCTGACTTCCTCTTTCAGAACTTTCTTGACTTCCTTGTCTTCTAAGAATCCTGGGAATCATATTTGGATTTTCAAATATTGGTGGTGGATTGGGGTCAGGGTTTGACCTAGTATGTCGAATCCTTTCTGAAGCCAGTTTTCCTAGACTATGTGTTTTTTGGATTTTTGATTTTAATTGAAAAATAAATACAACTTCTACAAATTCTTCAAGAAATAATGATATGTGATTAAATTTTTTCTCAAAGATCTGTTTAAACTAGAGAATCTGATTAAAATTTTTGAGACTAAAGTTCAGTATATAAGCTAAATCAGAGATAGACTGAAGCAGCTTTTATTTACTTTTGCAATTGCAGAGCAAAAGCAATTTCAAAGGCTACCTGGCTGATATTTAGACTCTGTCTATAGCTTATAAATGAACAATATTAACAAATAAAAATGATTCAGTTCCCCAGTATGGTCGCCACTATGTTATCACTCAGGTTTTCCTAGAAGTTGTGTAAGAGGAAAGTATACCCAAGGTAACCACAAACCAACCTTTTAGATGCAGAATCTAGCCAATCTGCATCCAGAGAGGGCTCTCTCTTTATGATTTATCTTTGTTCTTGAAAGGTTTTAGGCTAGTTATAGATTCAAGAGTTTGTTTTGGGAAAATGGTGGAATCCACAAACTAAGGGCAAGGTTGAGGGCTTTCAGTCCATTGGGCTATGGAGTCAAAGGATGGCTTTACTGGATTTCTATTCTACGCACAAGATGGTATTGCAGGGCAAGATAGCTAGACAGAGAACAATCCTTAAAATTTAAAGTGGATGGGATGATCTTGAAGGGATGAAAGGCAGCTAAGAATCTTTCACCATGTTCAAAAGAAAGAAATGAGATGACTACAAACAAAGAGCAATGAAGAATTCCTTATTATAGTAATCAACAATGTTTAAATTAGCAAAGCAAGAGCATTTAAGAATTCATGCTTATAACTAATTTAGAAGAAAACATTAAGAATAATAACATTTGAAAACAGAGTACAATTAAGCAAATTCTGTTTCAATCCTTTATGTAAATTATTCAGAAATGGATATGATGGTATTATAGACTAATATAAAATTTCAGACAAAGGGTAGAAAAACTTATTGAACTGTAGTCCAACACATGAATCCCGCAACAAGTCCAGTTCTTTAAATCGTCATCCAGTAAGCCACGAAAAATTTCTCCAAAATGCTTTTATTCCGAAAATCTCAATGTTACAGCAAAGTAATAGAATCCACCCTCAACACTCTCTTTGAGGGTTTATTTATACACTAAATAATTGAAAATATCTCACACTATCCTAGCCCATATTTTGGGTGACTAAGGATTAATTTACAAGTAAACAGGAGACAAATGGTCTCGTAGATAGCATAATAAGTAACTGCTGATGTGCTGTTTCCTTTTTTTGTGGATGTGCTGGAGGTAAGTGCTGAAAAAGGGCTTGTTGCTGTCTTTTGGAGTAATTTCTTTGCTTCTTTGATACTCTTTGTCTTTTACGGATACTCTTTAACCTGTGTAACTGATACTCTTTCATCTGTACTCATTTTTACCATTTACTTGATAGTAAAGATAAATTCTCATCCTGAAAATGACTTCTATAGAATTTCCAACATTTCATTCCACCATTGATTATCTGGTATCATGGTCCTTTTGAGTTTTCTCAATGTTTCATCTGCTTCTGTAAGTTTGTAGAAGGTGGAATCATTAGGAAACAGATACCTTATTTCATGTTCCAAATGAAATAAATTCCTCACTCTATCATAGATGTTTCTCCCTGTTGGTAGTGTTGATTGTGGTAAACTAGGAGAACAAGCAGCTGTATTTTGAGCATGAGCCTTTATTTTCTTTATATAAGTTTCTAAGTCCATTATTTGATCCTCTGAGAGCATAGGACTTGGTAACCCACTGTCCAACAAAGCTTGGAATTTCTCTCTGAAAATATTGATATCAACCAAAATATCTGTGCACTTCCTTTCTAAATTCTGCATGAAAGTTCTCTTGATGAAAACTCTCTTTATTTCTAAAACTACGCCGGTTCTGTCCTCAATCCCTAATACTGCAAGCTGTTGTTTTGTCCTGGTGTTCAAAAATTGAATGAGCTGATTGGCCTGCTCAGGCCCGCCTCTTAATTCATTTCTGGTTCTGTTTATTTCTTCTTGGGCTATTTTAACCAACTCATTTTGTTCAAAAATAGCTTGAATAGAAGGCCAAATGTCTTTTATTAACTCAATGATATCACCCCAAAGAATGTCATTAATCTCCTTTAAAGGCTTTTCCAATGAAAGATATTTCTCCAAAGCCTGAACCAATTTTTCTAATCTTTTTATTTCCCTGGTGTGATCAGCAACTGTCTTTTTAGATGTATCATATTTTTCCTCCAATTTTACTAATTGCAATTTCGTTTCTTGGAGTTCTGTGACCCTGAGTTGTAGACTTTCCATCTGCTTTATTAATTCATCAGAATTCAAACCAGAAGTGTTCACCTGGGATGGCTGTATCTGCTGCCCTGTTATTGTAGTACCTGTTGTTGATGTCTGCCTGATAGTTTCCTGTTCCTGCAAAGCTTTTTCCAATTCCTTCTCCGTTTCACTTAGTCGCTCAGTCATATTTAGGAGCAAATCCATTATTTCTTCCTGTGAATTCCCTTTTAGAACTTCTTGGGTCTGAGGGTGCCTTGAGGCTGGTAATTTTAGCTGCTTTCTGAGTGCAGCTATGTCATCATCTTTCTTCTTTATTAATGCCTCAATACTTTTAATGTCTTTGGGGTTATGACCCAAGCCAATGATTATGTCTTCTAAAGACTTTATTCTATTATCTTTGGCCTGTGAAGAGGCCTTCTCAATGTGCAATTGTGCAGTAGTGTTATTCAAAGAATCCTGCAGCGTTATAGCTGCCATGGCCTTGTTGGTGAGAGTGGAATAGACCATTTCCCCAGTTTGTCTGTGTAGTTCTATCTGGTCCAGAGGATGGATATCCTTTGCCAAAACTTCAAAATTTGCTCTGATGTAATCAGCTGCTGAAGTGGGCTTTGGCACCTTTGCTTTGAAGTGGCTCATCAGCATTTTACCTTGTGAAAGGTAGAATGCTGACATTAGCCTTTCTTGATTATGGGGAGCCATCTTCATATATTGATCATATACCTTCATTTTCAATGGATCATTCTTTGCTTTAATGTTAATGAAGGTTCTTTTAATATCCACTGTGTCTGTCTTTGGTGGTCTGAAAGAGGATACTTCAGTACTCAATTGCTTTTGTAAAGCTTTCCCTTTCTGGCTTATGTTTGTTTCACTTGCTGTGCCAGTTTGTTGACTATCTTCCCTTCCATCATCAAATACTTCATCTATAATTTCCACATCTGGAGGTGGATTTGGTTTCTGTTTCTTGACCTGATGTATCTGTGAGGTTTCTTTTGGAGGAGTGGTGTCTGAAACCAGCCTTTTCTTTCCTATTTCCACATTTAATGGAGTCTGCAACTCTGGAATTTGTGTGTGCTTTTCCTGTGTGGGAGAAACCTGTGATTGTTCAGGTGCTTTAGAAGTTTGTGGTTTCTCCGCCATGACCAAAGTTTCAATGACCTGGATTACAGGTTCCTTTCCTTTACCCTTGGGTTCTGCTGCAACTGATGAACTGCTTTCCTGTAATGCTTGTTGTAGACTTGCTGCTGAAGAAGTGCCAATGTAGGGTACCTGCACTTGACCATAAGATTCTAGGTCAAAGTTCTTCTCAACATCTTTCATAGTTTTATTCATTTTTTCAACTTCACTTTCTTCCTCAACAAGTGTTCCTTCAATCCATTCATCTTGATTGGCATACTGTTCTAGATCAGGAATCTTGTGGTGTATATAAGGGGATGATTTATTCTTTAATCTCTTTTCACAAATAAAACCAACTGGGTCATAAGGAACCCAACGGAAAGATGTTTGGAACTTTCTCTCTAATATATTTTTTGCCTCTTTCTCGGCCTCCCTAGAGTTGCAGATGAAAGGACCTAATTGACTTTTGATCCTTAATTGAGCTTTCTTCTTTACATTACAAAAATGGATCACATCTGAATTGTTTATTTTGCCTGAAGTATTCCAAGGCAAAAATCCTCATAGGCACATATCTGGGTAACCTGAATGGACGTAATTCACATCCATAAATCCTGATGACTGTATGGTTTTGATACAAATACCAATCCCCAACTTTATAACTCTTTGACAGTTGCAAGGTCTTTCTAATTTCATTACTGAGTCTTGGGGGAGGAATTCCTGTTAACAAAGTTGTTGCAGGATATACAAACTGATCAATGAATTCAGTGTAGGAATAGGGAGAATCAGAGGAAGAATGAATTATGGGGGACCAAAATATGACTGACCTGGGGTTTCCCTTGGCATCAAGTTTTTGAACAGAGAAAGGGAACCTTTCTGACTGATAGTAGATAATGA
The DNA here is from genome assembly GCA_034641835.2 of Pinus albicaulis. Classification (NCBI taxonomy): domain Eukaryota; kingdom Viridiplantae; phylum Streptophyta; class Pinopsida; order Pinales; family Pinaceae; genus Pinus; species Pinus albicaulis. Next base: position 114,393,918 of record CM076581.1, read on the forward strand.
GATGATAGATGACTGAGGAGTACTTAAAAACTTTTTCAATATCTAGCCTTATGAATTGATCATGGATCTTGTTGGCTATAAAGGAAGCAAAATCATATTTAATCTCAGGAGGTTGCCCAGGAGTAAAAATGGATAGCAAAGCCAAGGTTATCTCATCCACATATTCACTGGTGTTGAATCCCAAGACAAAAGATATTATATTTACAATGAGCCTTCCCAATGTATTGAAATAGTAAAAACCATAGGGAGGAGACCCTTTTGGCTGATGCTCAGGTAACATGAAATTCTGACACATGGATTTTATCTTTTCTGGGGTTAATTGCCTAGTCTTCTCAATCAATCCTTCCATGGACAATGGTGCTAGTTCTTGGTCTGGCTCAAATTGTAACATGGCATTGATAGCCTGGGGAGTGATGGGAAACAGAACACTTTGATCAGGAGCTATTACAGCCCTCCGTGTGGGATCATAGTTTGAATGGCAGTAATGGATGATTTCTGGGAAAATAAGGACTGAGGGGATGAGATACCTTGGGAGATTGGATTCCCACAAACCTATAAGATCTTGCCCCTTTGAGTATTCGTCTCTGCAGCGACAATAACTCAATAGGGGACTTTCATCGAAATGCAGGTCTTTAATTTGAAAATCTTCATCTATCAAAGGTAAATATTCCAATTCACGGTGAGGAGCATTCAATGGAGTGATATTCAGAGCTGTCGGGACCTCCATTTTGGTTCTTGTGGATTCAAAATGGAGGTTTTTGGTATTCCTCACAGGCCGGGAGGGATTTCTAAAATGGAGGAAATTGGCACAACTTGTTGGTTCAGGGAGCAATTACACAATTTTAAAACCTCTAGGGAAGACTCAGTGATGATTTTTAATCACTATTTCAGCGAAAAACAAAGAGAACTGAGTTATACTTGTAGTCGGGGCGGAAGAGGATAAATACATGTTTTTAGAAGGAGGCTGGTTCTTTAACAGGTAACAGGTGATGGCGGGACTGTACTTGAACACGGGAGCAGCGGAATCTTGGAGTGAATCAATCAATTACAGTGGAAATTCGAAAATCGCAGCAGGGAGCACTGTCGTTTTCAAATAACGAAAATAACAGAAAAACACGGAAAAATGGCTTTATTTACAAGTTAAAACGGTTTTTTATTTTTCCGAGGAGTGACGTCATCGACGTACGGGCTGACGTATGCAAGGTCGGGCGGTAAGCGGTAAGCGGTAAGTCCCCGCACCGCTTTTGGTCGAGGGTGGTATTAGTCGGGAGGGCAGCGATTCCACAAAACGTTGGCCACGTGGATGGTGAAATTTTCAAATACCACCCATTCCCCGCTGGTTAACGTTCTCACAAAGGATGGGTAGCGGGGTTCACGTGGATCGTTGATCTGCGGATGGTTGATCCGACGGTTAAAGCGATGGGGGAAAAAGCGGAGGTTTCAAATGTGGGCCCGTCGGACTTTTAACACTTTTTAACGTTATTCAATCACTCCGGGGGATATCTAATAGGCGGATAAAAGGTTATTAATTAGTCCTGATGACTAATTAATCCCGTACGCGTAAAGAAAGGGGTTGCAGCGGGGTTTGGTTAAGTGGAACGCCAGGTGGACAATCCACGGTGGCACGAGACTTTTCCGAAGTTTTATTCATATTTTTGTCTTTAAACATACATATCGCATGTTTAAAGTTTTTGTATATATATTTTTATTATATGGTAACCAATAAACATTATTTAATTACCATAAGGGCGGGATTATAATATAAAGATATATTTAACCAAAGGACTTGTAAAGCGGGGTTTTTAATGAATTTTTGGGAAAATAATTACTTTGGTTAAACTATATAATATAAGGGTTTTTTGGGATATTTATAAAAAGGGAGTTATATACTTAGGATAAGGCATTTTATTAGGGATTTAGTACAATAGAGTTAAATGTAAATATGGCAAAGGACAAGGAAACTCAAAATATTTTTGCACATCTAAGAAAGTGATAACTTCTGAAGTAAATTGCAATATCTTATCTTCAACACTTAAACTTAGAATAGCAAGTTATTTTGAGGGATTTTTATGGAAATTTTGCATGAATTTCCTAAGCAAAAAGGGATTTTACTTAGGAAAAAATTGAAGGTGAATGATTATAATGATGAATTATCTCAAGCACTTAGGTCTTTTTGATCATTAGGCCGAGGGTCCGGTCCCTCCAAAAGTCAAGGAAATGCCTTGAGCCCCTTTGATCTCCAAGTACCCTAGTACTTTGGGGGAAATTAGTAAAAATTTAAGGGGAAAGTGATGAGGGAAGTTAATGATTTTGACTTTGCTTGCTGTGATTTTTCAGTGTATTTCCTACTTCAGTATTTGTGATGAAAGTAAAGGATCAAAAACATGTAGCAGCATCATTCATCAGATAAAACTTTGCAACCATCTACCTACCCTATCTACTTGACACTACCATTTTCTCTTCTTTATTAGGGTGCATTTAGACTTGCAAACCCTTATCAATCTTTTTTCTTTTTACAAGGCAAATCTATCTAATTCTACCCTTACTACATCCAAGGGCTCAGATTAAACTGTTGAGCACCTTTTATTAACTCTACCTATCTACTTATCTGCCAAGATTAAACTGTTTGGTCAGATATTTATTCTCTAATCTACAACATGAAATTGAAAAATGAATAAGTCAAGTTTAAACAGTTTGACTCTTCATAAATTGTGGCAAAAGTTTGACAAGCTGCACACAATTGCTTTATTACAAAAATGAAATAGTAGTGGCATTTGGATTTGCACACTTTCCTTGGTCTATTTTTGCTTGGGGTTCATTCTTTCTCTTTTTTGACCATTTTATTCTTTTTACCCTTTGATCTTTCTTTTAGGGTATACCCTCTTTACATTTTTTTTAAATTTTTTTGATTTGTTTGGTTTTTCAAGAATATGGAACACCTTTGCTAAAGAAAGAAGGTTTGAACATATTCCATAGTTCAATCAAGACAATCATGAAAGATGAAACCTATTGGTATAAGAGACTAACAATGGGAATCAAATTTACCTCATTATATATTCCCTCACACATACAATGCCCCTGAATTCATCCAAAAATTCCAAGCTTCTTATATTCATAATCAAAGAGCCATCATTGCCCCCTAGTGGGGAAATCCTTTTCACCATCACTGCCTAGTCAATTGACCAGATGATGCAAGCTCACTTTGTGGAAAATAATACCCCTTTCTCCTTAGAAGCCCTTAATTAACTATACCAAAAGCTCGATTTTGCTAAAAGAGCTAAAATCTTTGACATTTTTTCTACCTGAAAACACTCAATTGCCAAAGAAAAACCCTCCATACCCTTCCTCCATTTTCCCTGATTAGGCTAAACAGATTATAACAGTCATTTCATACCTTCTTGTCTATTATTTTGATCAGTGGGAAGATGAACCCATTTTAGGTTTCCTCTTTATCTTTTCCATAGAAAATAAATCATCAATCATTTTCAGCTTCAGCCAATTCCTGGCAGACAACATCCATGATCAATTTCTCAAGTTTCAGACTGAAGAAGTGTTTAAATACTCTTCTATTTTAGTATATATGTTCGTGTATTATTAGACAGATAGATTCAAATTTTCCATGAAGAAGATTGATGAAGATGGTAACCAACAATCAGTCATCTTCTAGACATATTTGGTGATGAAAGAACCAAAGTAATTTTCATACAAATAGTTCATTGAACTGTTTGTTCATCTAGCTATGAGTGTTCTGAGCAATACAACTGAACCCAGGATAGGTGAAGACATAACAATGATACTTCATTTGTCATATCAAGCCAAAATAGGAGACTGTTACTTGTACCAGAATTATATTGAGATAAGAGTCTATGGGTGTGATCTTGCTCCCTATAAACTCCCAAAATTCCTCCCCATGAGGATTTTTTTCTCTTGAGTATATCAGACAAATGCTGAATGCAGATGAGATTCTCTTTGTATTAGCCAAGAAGAAGTCCCAATTCAGGATCAAGACACAGATTGGGCCCTTTATTTTCAATAGCAGGACATGTATAAATTTTAATACAATTATGTATTGCCTAGATTCTCTTGATCTAACAATTATATGCCACTTTTAAATACATAATCCTTCTACTAAAATCTTTGTGTAAATTTAATCACCAATTGCAAACACATGAAGAAATATCAATCACACATAACACAGATGTTTTTACCGGGAAAGCATAAAGGTAAAAAACCCACTATCATATATTTTGTATATATCATGGATCATGAAACAATATCATACAAAACTCTAATCCAATAGCTCTTAGTACAATATACAATCATCTCACACTGCCATACAAAAATTGGCAAATACATGCGCCAATTTACTGCCTCCTGACAACCTGCCTCCACTGCACAATCCTTGTTGATCACAATCCATGAATGAATGATATCCTACCTTTCCTTGAATACGCAATCCTCATTGGCATCTCCAATGTGTGCGTGGTTGCATGAGTGCACCCACTAATGTCACAACTGATAGTCAAATTGTCCCTTTCACCTATCTCTCAACTGGGTCTCCACTGGATCTGACATGCATGTAGTTAACATTAGTAAATATTTAGTTTCATGTGAGATCACTCCATGTGAATTAATTTAATATTTAATTCAATGATCTCTCACTAGTGTATCTTTAGTTACAACTAGTTACAACTAGCACAACTAAGTTTACCTCACTTACCTGAGTTAAACTACTTTACAACTCACATAACTACACATCCAACTCTGTTACAACATCGAATAACTTAGTTACAACTAAGTCCACTTTCATGTCCCACCAACCAACCTTAGAACTCGAAATTCCTTCAACTAACTGGTTTGCCACTTCAGGTAACTGAAATCAAGTGCTTCAAGAGAATATATTATTATTTATTGTCTAATTATTATTAAGAGATAATAATAATCGAGATGCATTCTATTTTTAGACATGTGATCTATAAATAGACTTCGCCCATGCATCTAAAAATAAAACCTTATCTATAAATAGAATTTTCTCAACCATCTATAAATAGACTCTCGCTATAAATAGAATTTTCTCACCATTCTAAAAATAGCCTGTAGGCCCCACCTAGTGTAGGTGCTTAATTTTCAATAGGATCATCATCTTGTTGAGTCTCAACACTCCCTCTTAATAAGAAAGGGATTATCCTTCACCCCGATCCTATCTCTATGGTATTCGAATTTGCTCTTGGTGAGTGCCTTCGCCAGAATATCTGCATCCCGATCTTCCGTAGGAATGTACTAAAGCAACATGATCTTCCGCTGCACACAATATATGATATGATGATACCATATATATATATATATATATATATATGATTAGATCTATCATGAAACACAAGATTAATTGAGAGTTTAATGCAACTTTGATTATCACAATGAATCACTGTAGGATCTAAATGAGAACCAAAAAAAATAACCAGGATCTTTCTCATCCATATAGCTTCACATGCAGCTTGACTTGCTGCCATGTATTCCGCTTCCGTTGAACTGAGTGCCACAGATCTATGTTTCTTGCTGTACCAAGAAACAAATGTAGATTTGATATTGAAGAACCCTCTTGATGTGATATTTATGTCCGTTGGGCTACCCACCCAATCTGCATCTGTGAAGACATGCAACTTCACCTCATACGTATGTTTGTACCATAAGCCATACTCATATGTGCCCCTGAGATATCTGAGGACATGCTTGTCCTCCTTCCAAAAGAGCTTGGTAGGCTTAACCATCGCTTGCCTAAGCTGGTTCACTGCATAGCGTATGTCTGATCTTGTATTTACTATATACATTAGCAAACCCACTGACTATTGATAGACAGTAGCATCCACTACCTCTCCAGATGTAGCATCCTCTTTCCTCCAGTTTCCTGGAAGAGGAGTATCCATGGGTTTGCAACCCTCCATGTGAAACTTACCCAGTATCTCCCTTGTATGCCTTGAGACACAAAAATTTCATCTTCTCACTGCCATATTTCCAATCCAAGGAAATAATGAAGGAGGCCCATATCCGTCATCTCAAACTCCTTTGAAAGGTCCTCCTTGCATGAGTGTATCAACTGCTCATCACTAGTCAATATTAAATCATCAACATAAAGAACAATGATTAAAAACTTACCCTCCACCAAAATTTGGTATAGGTTTGCATCCGCCTCACTCTTGGTGAAGCCAAGTCTAGTGAAATAGTTGCCGATCCAAGTGTACCAAGCACGCGATGCTTGCTTCAGCCCATACAACGCTCTTTTGAGTTTGCACACATGCGACTTGCTGTTGAATATCTCAAATCCTTCAGGTTTCTCAATGTACACTTCTTCCTCAATGATCCCATTAAGGAACACAATCTTCACATCCATCTGATGAACGTGCCAACCCATCTGCGCTGAGAGAGAAAGGATGGTCCTTATGGAAGAATACCGTGCGATAGGTGAAAAGGTTTCTTCATAATCTATCCCCTCGATCTGTGAGAAGCCCTGGGCCACAAATCTGGCCTTATATTTCTCAACACTCCCATCAGTAACTTGCTTTACCTTGTAGATCCATCTCGAACCTACCACTGATTTATCAACCAACCTTGGAACAATTTCCCAAACATTGTTTCTGACAATGGTTTCTTACTCCTCCACCATTGCATCTACCCATGTGGGCTTCTGCACTGCTTCCTAAAAGGAAGATGGCTCAGTCACAATACATTTTCTCATGAGAGCCATGTATCCAGTGAATCGGTCAGGAGACTGTCTCCGTCTGTGCTGTGAAGTAGGCACTCCTACATTTTGTGCCACATCAAGATTCAACCTCTCAGCTTCTGTGGTATGCCTTCTACCAATTATGATGTTTGGCTCTGCATGAGTGGACTCCTCCAATCCATGAACCTCATCTTGTGGCTGATCCACATCTAGAGACTCATCTTTGGGAACTAAAAGTTCCTCATCCGCATGTAAGTCTATCTCCCTCTCAAGCAACAACTTCATGGATTTCTCCTCATTGAATTTTATATCCCGTTGCACCACGGTCATTTGAATGTTTGGAAAATACACATGATAATTATGGGGTGTTTCTGTGTACCCCACAAATATTCCAACTTCAGCAGTCGGCTCCAACTTCTTCCTAACATTCTTGATCACATGCACATAAACAGATGAGCCAAAATCCTTAAAGTGAGAAAAATCTGGTTTCTTACCAGTAAAAGCTTCTTCAGGTGTTCTCATGCCAAGTACTCTATGAGGACAACGGTTTTGCACATAAACCATAGTGTTGCATGTGGAACACATGCATTGGTATGCCCTGATCATGCAGACCCACGATCGTTCTGTTCTTCCTCTCTGCGACCCCATTTTTTTGTGGGTTATGAGGTGCTATGAGTTCTCTTCAAATTCCTTCTTTGCTACATAAGTCTTTGAATTTGTTCGAGATGTATTCTCCACCATTATCACTTCGCAGAGCCTTCACTTTCTTCCTAGAATCTTTCTCAACCAATTCCTTAAACTCGCAGAACTTTGAGAATGTTTGATCCTTCTAATACATGAAGAAGATCCAAAATTTACGAGAAAATTCGTCAACAAAAATAACATAATACATGTTTTTTGTTGTTGAAGCAACCAAGAATGGCCCACACATGTCTGTGTGAACTCTCTATGGGATCACCGAAGCATGGTTCTCCTTTTCATGAAAGGTGGAATTTTCATACTTCCCCATGGTGCAACCCTTGCACTGATCTAACTGAGCAAGTGTTCCCATTGGAAGTCCAGTAGATATTTGCTGCATGACTTTCAAAGCTCCATGATGAAGATGGCCCAATCGCCTGTGCCATAATTTTCCCTCATCCTGGCTCACCACTTTTTCTGCTTTGCCCATTATTGTAGCACAGCCTTTTACCTCCAGCTTGTAGAGATTCTTAACTCGAATCCCTATCCTCTTGGCTTGACCCATTGTTTTATGTCGTAGGAAAGCTTTTCCATCACTGAAAACAACGTCATAGCCTCTGTCCTCCAACATCGTGACTGAGACCAACTTTTTCTTCAGACCTGGAACATGCATAACATATTTCAATTGAAATGGTTTACCTAACTCCCTCTCAAAGTTAATGGTACCAATATCGGTCGCACTGTATCATCCATCATCACCCATCTCTATATGAATTTGGATATCTTTCTCCTCCTAGCCACTGAAAAGCTCCTTATCTCCCGTCATGTGGAAGGAAGCACCACTATCAAGATACCACACCGATCCCATTGCGCTTGAAACCAAACATGCGATAAAATAGAAATCAAGTTCAAATTGCAAGGCAAGGACCTCACCAGTTGCAGCTCCAACAACCTTCTTGTTCTTCTTTTTCTGTGGTTAGTTAGTGGCGAGATGCCCATGTTCGTGACAGTGAAAACACTTCACCTTGGACAAATCCAACTTCTTGCCTTTAGACTCGGACTTTGAATGGGATTTCTTCCCCTTCCCTTTCCTTTCCTTGGCATCCAAAGTGAAATCCTCTTCATCATCATGCTTTGATGAAGATCCATCTCTGGTGTTCCGCCTGAACTCCTCCTGCACTAGATCCGACCACAGTCGTTCCCAATCTGGCAGTTTTTCCCATTTGTTGACAGAGTCTTGATAACTGTGCCAACTCTTAAGAAGTCCCAAGAGAGCCAAGCTCACAAATTCATCATCAGCAACTGTGATCCACACACTCCCCAGTTCATCCCAACATTGGACAAACTTTGTGAGATACTTAGGAATATTTTCATCCTTCTCCATCTTGATCTTTCTGAGTTTATCCTTCAGCACCAATTTCCTATGGTTGATGTTGCTTTAGAAAAGATCCGTCAAATCATTCCACATAGAAAATGGAGTGGCTTTCCCATGAATTCTTGAGAGAATATGGTCTCGTACACCTTCCAATAGAATCCTTATCGTCTTCACTACTTTCTTTTTCCAAGCGTCAATTAATGTAGCATCCGTGAAATTGGGCTTGGGAACATCATTGTTAATGAATTCCTTCAAGCCATTATCTTCAAGCACCGCTTCCATCCTGTCCTTCCATGCAATTTATTTCGAGTTGCCCTTGAGTGCATACTCTAGCCCCAAACCACTAAAAGCCATTTTGATGTTTACTCAACTATCACACCAAGAAATTCTTGCAGCATATTCGAATTGTTTCCACCAACAAACTCAGCTACTGCTTCAAAATTGAAATCTTCTTTGCTCCAATACCATGTAGAAATTTTAATACAATTATGCATTTCCTGGATTCTCCTGATCTAACAATTATATGCCACTCTTAAATACAAAATCCTTCTACTAAAATCTTTGCAGAAATTTAATCGCCAATTGCAAACACATGAAGAAAGATCAATCACACATAACACATATGTTTTTACTGGTAAAGCATAAAGCTAAAAACCCCACTATAATATATTATGTATATATCATGGATCATGAAAAAATCTCATACAAAACTCTAGTCCAAGAGCTCTCAGTACAATATACAATCGTCTCACACTCGCATACAAAAATTGGCAAATACATGCGCCAATTTACTGCCTCCTGACGACCTACCTCCACTGCGCAATCCTTGTTGATCACAATCCCTAAATGAATGAGATCCTGCCTTGCCTTGACTGAGCAATCCTCATTGACATCTCCAATGTGTGTGTGGTTGCATGAGTGCACCCACTAATGTTACAATTGATAGTCAAATTGTCCCTTTCACCTATCTCTCAACTGGGTCTCCACTGGATCTGACATGCATGTAGTTAATAGTAGTAAATATTTAGTTTCATGTGAGATCACTCCATGTGAATTAATTTAATATTTAATTGATCTCTCACTAGTTTATCTTTATTTACAACTAGCACAATTGAGTTTAACTCACTTAACTGAGTTAAAATACTTTACAACTCACATAAATACATATCCAACTCTGTTACAACTTCAAATCACTCAGCTACAACTAAGTCCACTTTCATGTCCCACCAACCAACCTTAGAACTCAAAATTCCTTTAGCTAACTAGTTTTCCACTTCAGTTAACCGAAATCAAGTGCTTCAAGAGAATATATTATTATTTATTGTCTAATTATTATTAAGAGATAATAATAATTAACATGCATTCTATTTTTAGACATGCGATCTATAAATAGACTTCGCCCATGCATCTAAAAATAAAACCTCATCTATAAATACAATTTTCTCAACCATATATAAATAGACTCCTACTATAAATAGAATTTACTCACCATTCTAAAAATAGACATACACCTAAAAATAGCATGCGGGCCCTACCTAGTGTAGGTGATTAATTTTCACTAGGATCATCATCTTGTTGAATCTCAACACTCCCTCTCAATAAGAAATGGATTATCCTTAACCTCGATCTTGTCTCTATGGTATTCAAATTTGATCCTGGTGAGCACCTTCATCAGAATATTTGCATCCTGATCTTCCGTAGGAATGTACTGAAGCAACATGATCTTCCGCCACACACAATCTCTGATATGATGATACCAGATATCTATATGCTTAGATATATCATGAAACACATGATTAATCAAGAGTTTAATGCAACTTTGATGATCACACTGAATCACTATAGGATCTAAATGAGAACCAAACAAACCAACCAATATCTTTCTCATCTAGATAGCTTCACATGCAGCTTGACTTGCTGCCATGTATTCCGCTTCTGCTGAACTAAGTTCCAATGATCTCTATTTCCTGTTGTACCAAGAAACAACTATAGATATGATACTGAATACCCCTCTTGATGTGCTCTTTCTATCCGTTGGGCTACCCACCCAATATGCATCCATGAAGCCATGCAACGTCACTTCATTCTTCTGTATGTACCATAATCCATACTCAGATGTGCCCTTGAGATATCTTAGGACATTCTTTCCCGCCTTCCAAAAGAGCTTGGTTGGCTTAACCATCGCTTGACTAAGCTGGTTCATCGCATAGCATATGTCTGGTCTTGTATTTACTAAATACATTAGCGAACCCACTAACTGTCAATAGACAGTAGCATCCACTACTTCTCTAGATGTAGTGTCCTCTTTCCTCTAGTTTCATGGAAGAGGAGTATCCATGGGTTTGCAACCCTCCATGTGAAACTCACCCAGTATCTCCCTTGCACACTTGCCTTGAGACACAAAAAGTTCACCTTCTCGCTGCCATATTTCCAATCCAAGGAAATAATGAAGGAGGCCCATATCCTTCATCTCGAACTCCTTTTCAAGGTCCTCCTTGCATGAGTGTATCAGCTGCTCATCACAAGTCATTATTAAATCATCAACATAAAGAACAATTATTAAAAACTTACCCTCCACCACAAAAAGTAGTTGAAGTTTTCAGCTACTGAAGATCCTCTTACCAAAGATATTGAGGAGAAAGAGACCCAGAAGGCTGACATGATGAAGCTCATCATGGAGAAAAATGCACAAATAGGACAGATGGAGATCGAGATGGAAAAGATGATCAAAGAAAAGGAGTACAATGTAAAGCTTTCCATGGTTCCATTAGATGTTGTACCTCTACAACCATTCCTACAGCTACAACTTATACTCCATAGACTACACAAACAACAGATGGTGCCGAAAAATTGACTAAGGCAGTTGAAAATTTGTCCATCAAGATAGAAGAAATTAAGAAGCTGTAGGACTAGGTAAAAATGTTACAAGACCATAGGACAAGGAGTGAAGATTCTCTTTCAGCAGAAGAGCAAAGAGCTCAAAATTTGATAGAAAGATTGCAGAAGTCAGAAAGAGAATCAACAATATGAAATACCTTGGCCCAAGCCAAGGAAATCATCTGGGCAAACATCATGAACTCCATTGCATAAATCTGGCCCTGCATCCGGATTATCTTTGAACAAAAGGAGTTAACAAAAAGAGAAATTGATGTTATAACAGAGATCGAGAAAGCACTGAGAGAAATGCCTACAGCAACAAAAACATCATCAAGTTTATAAACTATAAAAACAGATACGAATTGGAAGATTTGGGAGTAGATGACAAGATATAAACTATTCTAGAAGTGAAGAGGATTCTTACTAAGAAGAATATAGTTGTTCTGCTAGAAGAAAAGTGCCACAATATAGAGATAGCAGTTAAAGGATTCTTTGCGAGAATTGATCCTTTAACACAGAAGTGTCTAGCTTCTTTATTTGTGATTAATGATAATTTAATTGCTTATGAAGATTATGTCAAGAAATTGAAGGATATTTCCAGGGACAACACCAAATTTGCAGGCATCAAAGGTAGCATGATAGGTGGATCATTTTTGGAAGCTATGGGTAATGAATTCTTCATCTAGCATGAAGTAAATCATATTTTTTTTGTGAAACCCACTTTTTCCAGATACACAGAAGTTGATGAGATTTACCGCAAGGTAATTAAGTTGACCATCCCAGATGAATATCGATGGGATAAACTCTGCAAGTTATAGGATTAATTAGTAATTTGGATACAGTGAGCATAGGGCAACATTTCATCCAACACATCAGCCAGCGCATCCCATAAATAGGTCTATTCAGCAATTGTTTCCTCCAAAATAGTGCCAACCTTACAGATCATTTTACACCTTGCCTGCTATTTTGTAACAATTCGATTTTATTGTTTGATATTACGCTAATAATACACTATCGGTTGAGACAACAATTCTGTGAATCCTTTTTGTAATTAGTATAAATACTTCACTGTTTGAAGTATTAAGGGTTGATTACCGAGTATAATTTCTAATAAGCATTGTAATTACCGAGTTGATGAGAGCATCAATAATACAAGGACATTTCATAGGATTCATGTGGTGTATTCACTGGTGATGTTTTTTCTTCTGTAATTGTGTTATTCATTGTTTTTCCTTTCTCTGTAATTCTAAAAATCTTAATTGTATAACAAAAACTATGATGAATAAGATATGTTAATTAGAACAACTTATTCTGGTTGTTTTCAATTTACATGTTTTCTACTGAGTTTATTTTGAAGAATACTTCATTTCTCTTCAATTTATACTGAATTCTACACTTCTTCTATTTTCATAATCCACTTAAAATCCTAAAAGATCCAATTAATGAAACCTATCTTTCCCTGTGAGACTCCTTCAAAAATTGATGCAGATCCAGTTAAACATTTAGAATCATATCCCAATGGAATTATAGTAATTTAATCAACCAAAAAATCAAAATCAAATAAACAATCAGTACAATAATAACTAGCCCAAAATTCACTCAAAACAAAGTTAAATTTTATAGAGAGATCCCTCTCTGAAGCTGACAGGGCTATATCCCAACTTCCAAAGCGGTTTTGATGTTGTCTTCTGTGTTTATTCTCACAATCTCATAAATTAAAAAATGATAAGTGGTGTATCACAAACAAAAGGGCGGTTGAATCACTTACTCATGGCTAGTTTTCAACCTAGAAGGGGACTTCCTATATACCCGAGGGTATGTGGAAGCACAATCTGTGTTAGCGATGTATAATGCGTAACTGTATGATGGGGGACTTCCTATATACTCATCATACATGGAGAGCCTTCCTATATACCCAAAGGTAAGTGGAAGAACGGTCCTATATACTCTGATTTATGTGGAAGAACTAGACCACCCGCAAAATGCAACACTGACAAGAAACGATAGATCCTATGTTTATAGACATCAGAACACATCTTCAAACCTAGAACCACACTCAATGCAATTATTGTTGATTAATTGATACTTTGATTGATTTTAATTTCTCACTTTTTATTAATGGTATAATAACTCAATTTCAAACAAATGCAACGAATATGAAATTATAACATTTTTTTCAATTCGATGAATACTAAGTACAGTAAGGAATGAGCAATTTCAAGCAAAGAAACAGGTGCAACGTTTAAAGAAAGAAACATGAACCATTTCCGAAATTAAAATCAAAGAAAATGCAGGATACATGATTCTTGGACACCTCGAGGGGGATTTTATTTAGAAGTGCCACTTATTTTACTTAAAATAAAAGACAAAAAATGCTTCACCAATAAACTACAATACAAGAGTTTTTTTTTTAATGAAAAGAAAATATTCAATGGAAAGGAATAAGAACTTTTTCAAAAAAAACTCCAACAAATAGACCTTTTACAAAGTAATTCCAATGCAGAAGAATACTGTAAATACTTCAATCAAAAAGTATAAACTAATTACGTCAAAGGAATGCATATGGAAACTTTTCACAAACAATAAGATTTTCCACAACAAGCCAAACGAATAAACAAGCTCAAATTAATCTATTTTTTCATGAAAATAATCTAAAATTCTTTACCATAGATAATGAGTTATTTGATCAGATCACTGAAAGAAGACATATCCATACAACCAATTTCTAGAAGTAAGAAACTATCTTTTGATAGATCAACGAAACTAATCGATTTGAAAAGCCTAAATATGTAAAGTTAAACAACTTACAAAAAATGATAATTAAAGCTAAGTTTGACTTTTTGGACAGACCACAGACTCAAGAAAACTTAGAAAAAAAAATAGAATTTTCAGACCCTAAAGGCAAAGAGCTTAAGTTTTGCAATTTCCAAGCATCATCGCAGGTATCCATTTGACACCAGTGCATTGGATGCACTTTTAGGAAAAATGTGATGCATCACTCTGTCTCTTAAGACAAAGTGTGATGATGGCAAAGAACGAGAAAAAAATAAAAAAGTCATTCAACAGGTCAGAAAATCAAGTTTTCAAGGTCAGATTACAATCTACAAAGCTTTTGGAAGGAAAAAGAAGACAAATGTGTACATTGAAGAACTAAATCGTTCCCCAATGGAGTCACCAAGTTTTTTGTTTTAAAAATACCTCTTTCAGACAATAGTGATCTCCCTAGAATCTATGATGAAATATAGAACAAATAGGAAAATGCATACTATCGTTCTCTAGTAAATTAGTTTGAACATAACTTGTTTAATGAAATAGGACTTCACTTCAATCCTCTTCCTGCTTGATTACCTGTTCTACTTCAATATATGAAGACTAGAACCTTCAATAATAGAGACAAATAAAAGGATCAAAGCACATTATGGATGAATAATTTCAAACAAATACTAATAATAAGATTAAGGGGCTCTAATACAATGAAGGCATATAATAAACACATCATGTGAAAAAAAAAATATACATTGTATTAACAAATAAGAGAGAGAGATAGATTACAACCCAAGCCTTGATGTTGTAAGTCTCCTTCCACCATTCTCCAATCCTTCCTTTAGCATGAAAAACCTTCAACCTTAATTGGACAACATAAGGACATAAACCAAGTACTCAAAAGCCAACCCATTCCTCTTTGGTCTACTCTGTATTTATAGGAGAAGAGAAGAGGTTGTAGATCCACTTTTGAAGGGGTGAGATCCATAATGAGGGGACATAAGATCCATAATGAGTGGGCTATGATCCATCAACCTTCGGATGAGGCCAATATAGGTAGGGGATCAAGTCCATTCAATTTGAAGAATATTCTTGAACAAGGCTTCTAGAATTTACTTTTTCTTTTTCCGCATGTATAGTTGTCATCACACTTTTTGGTCTAGAAAATTGCGCTGATCATTGCATGCTCTCAATGGTCACAAGTGTGACATCACAATTTAACAATATAAAAGGTATAATGAGGGTTCAAATTAGGGTTTTTAGCATTGTAATCCAAGATTCTTGCATTTATTAGAATGTCTCTTCTTCCATTTTTGTAAGGGAATGATGAAAATGGTTCACTGAATAGCAAGAGATCCAAATTTATAGTCTTTTTCCTCAGTCTTCCAAAATTGACATGTAACACAAGGACATATGACAAAAATAAGTGGAAGGGTATGAATCCATAACTACAAGATGAATGTGATCCTTATCTCTTGCAAAGCCTCTATTCAAAGGTGGGATTCCAAGGTGTTGCTTTATATGTTCCAACATTTTGATCTAGGTCCTTCATGTGACAATGCAAGTTTTACATAGAGTGGAGAAGATCTGCCAATTTCTTGAACCTGTCCTATAGGATTGTGCGAAGGAGGTGTTATCTTTAAATTGGTACTGATGGGCTGCTCCACCAGACAACCTAGAGTAACTCTTTCAAACCAGCTTTTGACTAAGGATTAACCTCTTTAGCCTGAGAGGGCTGTCTCAACTTATCAAAAGAATTTACCCAATTAGGTCTTAAAACAGATGGCTAAATCTGTGACTATCTTAGTGTATTTGATTGCAAGTGAAAAATGAGAAAGACTCAACTTCCATTGGGCTCATGGAGTCAGTAAAAGGAATTCAATGACACGCATTTATACTTATGGAAATTGAGGCCTTTTCTGTTTCAATGATAGAACAACACTAACACATAGGAATAATCAATAACTAAATGCTAAAAGGAAGTCAGAGCAGGTATGATATGAATTCTGAGTAGTTTAACATCAAAACTATTGGAGACAAGATATAAAAGAAACACATAAACTCATTGAAACATATCAAGAATCTTAGGTGAAGCGAGAAATAGTCACCGTCTGTCTATTACTGATATGAAATTTTTTACAATAGTAGAAGTGTCAAAGAATTCTCCAGCCATTTCTTATTCGATTTCCTATCTATAAATAGACCATTTTTTGCTTACATAGGATCTTCCCATCTGGTTAGATCATCGAACCATGACTTTGACACCTAATCATAACAAAAACTACATTTCTTGAACATAAAAAGACACCTATCCATTTAAGACTTACTCTCTTAATATGTGTCTTCTTACATTTATTTCATCCACTTACCTAATTTTGGGACAATTACATAGATAAATATGAGATGCTCGAGTGGCATTCTCCATGATCAAGACATGAATGTACCCCCCAAAAATTTAGCAACAACTATCCTATTTTTTAGGAACATTATCTAGGACTTTGTCTTCATGCTGATTTGTATGAATGACACTCATGCCAAGTAATGGATGACTACTGGGATGGCCCGCTATCTATTTGGATGCCTCCAGGTGGCTGGCTGGCCTTACATATGCCATTCAAACCTTCAAAAACACTTTAAAAATACCTCGTTGCAAAACATAGTACCTTTAGGAAATTTCGTAGAGAAATTTCGTAGCGTGCCTATTTCTACCTTTTAACCTTATCTTCTTACACCTCTATTGGTAAAAAAGTGTTTTTCAAGTCAAAATAGCTAAATACCATCAAAATCCCTCCTTGGACCTTCATAAAACGGATTTTAAAGATAAAAAACACTCTTTAGAAATTTCATAGCGAATTTCGGCCCTCAAGCCTGGAGCTCACTACAAAACTACCTGATATGGTTGAAATTGCAAATTTGGTAGTTTTCTTCATAAATTAACCGTCTAACCCAAAATTGGTGTCACCTGCAAGCTTCAAACTTAAAAAAATGTTTTGGATCAACTTCTCAGTCCTTGGGTGCTTCATCTTCATTGACAACAAGTTCTGCCTTAGGTTCATCTACCAATCTCATTTTCAGTCCTCTTCTCTTTAGTTCATCTTGAATCATGTCCATTTGTTCTTCCAACTCTTTGAACTTCCCTTTGAGATATTTCCTCTCAGACTATGACCATAAATTCATTTTCCTTGTGGTTTTTACCACCCTCCTCAAGGGAAGGCTTCTCTTCAACATATTTTTGGCATTTGACAAACTCCTATCATACTTATCCAACTGCTCCTTCATCTCTTTCTCAAAATCATCCATTAGTTGTCTATCCACCTTGGCTTCTTTTAATTCCAGCTTCACTTTAATTACCTTTTCCCTGACCTCATAATTTTTCTTGCAGAATTTGTACTTCAGTCTTTCCTTCAACATGTTCTTTCCCTTTTCTATGTACAAAGGCTTCTTCTATGTTGGGGATAATTCTATGATATTCTCTAGCTACTTACCTTCACTGATATTTTTTTCTCCTTTGATTTTCATGGCATCCTTTGCAATCTTTGACCTGGTCATTGGCTTCCTTGGTTGGAAAATGAAGCCAACATCCTCTCCTGCAAAATCCAGCTTCTTGACAGACTTACCTTTCTTCAATTTTGTTCCATCACCTTCAATGTCTTCTTCCTGTACTATTGCGGATTATTCAATATCTATTTCTTGGAGGATGTCTTCCAGGTTTCCTTCGGAAAATTTTTGGCTCCTTCTTACCCTTTTGCTGCTTTGTTTGCTATATCTCTATTTTTTCTTTGCAGGTGATGGCTGAGGGATATTAGTCTCTTGCAGAAGTTCAACTTCAATGTCCATTGGTTCTACAGGAGGTTGTCTTCCTTCTTCATCAATCTCTTTTATTGCAGCTAGAGATGGGGTAGTTTTTGGTTTTGAAACTTTCTTTGGAGTCACTGCATCTACTTCATATCCTCTCATAAAAAGAAAAGAGGCCCAATCTCTATTTAACCTTTTCAATTCTTCCAGTACTAAAAATTTGATCAGACCATGGTGAAAGACTAATGTTTCACTACGCTTTGCCTTGACCTGGAATTTATCTAACATATTTCCCAAACTTCTGTATAAAAAGAAAGGTAGCTTAAGTGGTTTCTTGCCAACAAAATGCATAATGAGTCTAAAATGATAAGAATAAACCATGTGGAATCTCCCTTCGCAGGTGAAGTATTTTTGGACCACCAACAACAGCTTTGCATTTAATTCTCTTTCATATAACCACTGGAGATGCCATTTGTCATTCTAGCTACTCTGTGCTCCTGTTTGAGAAATTATTCAAAACTTTGCATTCTGAATTTTTTGCCTTTGAACCATTCTTCACCACCTCTGGGTATTTATGTAGCTTGGGAGATAACATCTGGGGATACTGTGAGGTTCAAAATTCCAACTTTTGAAGTTGTCCCTTCCTGAAAGCCTCCATAGCACTGGGATCTTCATTTAGCAGCTTCAAATCCATAGGCTCATACCTTACGCAATAACTGCCCTTATTTGTTTTCCTCTTTGATGTCTTTGATCCTTTATACTTCTTGTTGCCTCCTTGTTTATGACACCTGCAAAATCAAAATTAAACAGCAACCTGCTTTGCGTGTGAACCAGCTCTCGAACAGTGACACTGTGATGCTTTTCATGCAAGAATTGGATGATGAATGACAAAGAGAAGCTTGGAGATAAGGTTTAAAAGGTAATTTGACAATTGGAGGTGAAAAGATGACACATGTGACCATAAGAGGTAATGATTACAAAAGAAACGACCTTACATGCTTGGTAATTATGATAACTAACTCACATGACCTCGCCTTTGTCTTCATCCATAAAAATTTGACACCTCACACTGCTCTGTTAATCTCTGCAGGAAAAAACCCAGTTTCATAGCGAAAATAGTTAAACTGCTGACAAATTCGCTACGGAACTGTCAGGCAGGTTCGTAGCAAAATCTGTTGATTTTCCATATAATTTTCTATGAAATTGTGTAAAACTGACAAGTGGAATATCTTTTTGATTTAAAAGCGTGGGAGTTAAAACTAGATGATATGAGGTGGACTTGATTGATATGACAAGGCTTGAGGTGGGTTTAGACTTAGGGTAGACATCACCACATGTCTTTTTTTTTTAAATTTCATGAAACTAACTATAAGACAACATGAACCTAGGTGAATGACATGTCAAACCCTATCAATGAAAGTGTTAGTATTAATGAGTGATAACAGGAGGAATTTCATCTGCCAATATAAATATACTATGTGTGTGTACTGGTTAGAGTGTCCATGTGTATGCCCGATGTTTGACACCAAATCTGCTATCTCAGCAAGGACCTTAGTCTCCAAGAGTTGATGCCTGTGGGAGATTCCTTATCTCTCAGCACGTGTGATCATCTTGGATGGGGATCGGGGTAAGCTCGTGAATCCAAGCAATAGTTTCCTTGAAATTATGGTGGGTACATGCATTTCACAAATTGGATCTTTCTTGATAGTAATCCACTCCCGTTCAAACACGAGCTCATTAAAGAGGCATGTAAGAGGGATCGAGAAGGAAAACGGGACAAAGGGCCATGAGAGGAGAGGAACATACGTCAAAGGCCAGAAAATGAGGCATTTGTAGGAGAGTCGGGGGAAAGTGACAAAGAAGAGATAATGTCTAAGACCAAAGGGAAAGACATATGACTAATAAAGAGTGAGGGAGGGGTACTGACCAAAGATGTAGCACGGAGGGTGAAACAAGTCAATTGTAAGGACAAACAATCCAAACCAAAATAAAAATGTAGAGGAGAGCCAAAATATAATCATGCAATAGAATATGAGGCTAGAAGCTGAGAGGATCTGCATGAATAGGAATACTCCAGGTGCACAACTACAAAAAGTCATAGTCTAGCAGCAAAAGGTTCTTTACATTGCAATAAGTATAGACCAAGCACAAAAGTTGCAACGTACTCGCCAACCTACAAGGAAAAGGTGGCAAGGCAAAACCAAGATTCAGAGCTATCTAGTAGTGACTTTCAGTATTGTTGTAGTTCCAATTGGTAAGGGGAAAAATTTCCTCTCTAGAATTGTGGAGACACATTGAAAATTGTAGGTTAGTGCCAAGCTAGGTTTTGAGAGGATGGGTTGGTAGAGGACCTAATTGAAATTAGCGAGATTCGAGCCCTGTGTGACAAAGGTAACACTCTAGTAACGAGTGTCAATAAAACTATGAGAATTTTAAACCCTAATATGTAATGCCATAAACAATGTTAACTTTGGTTGGTCCTTCATACAAGTGAAATCCCGACGAACAATCTAGAAGAGAAAATGGCAATTGAAGTAGGTGTATGGAGTACGCATGGAATTAAGTGCTACCATGTCCCTCGATCTCTTGGCCAGGTGGTACAATGGATGCCCCCGACCTTTTGCTCAGAAATCACCCCATTCGAGAAATCACCTTTTTTATTAAAAAAAATATATATATAAAGCACTAATTAAAAAAAAATAATAATAATAAAAAATCTAAAAAATAATAAAGAAACCTTTAAAATAATATATCTATATATATATATATATATATATATATATATATATATATATATATATATATATATATATATATATATATACTTTTTTAATTAAATTTTATTTATTTTATAATTGCTTTGATTTTTTATGGTTTTTTTCCTAATTTTTGTTTTATTTTTAAAATTAAACCTTTTATTTTTTTTTAATTTTCTTTTCTTTTATTTTTTCATTTTATGGCTCCTTTTAATTTTTCCCCTTTAATTGATCTATCTATTTTTCACCAAATTTGTTGTTGTTTTTTAATATTTTAGTTTTTTTTTTAATTATTTATATGTTTTTATTTTATTATATATATATAAAAAAAATTTGAAGTTTTTTTTTGTAAGCTTGGCACGACTACATTTTCGTCATGTACAATATATCACCCCGATATGGGCAGTGAATGAACCTGTGACTTCACATCAAGGAGTGCCTTAACAAAGCACCTGATAACCGTCTATCCAGGACCCCGTGGATGGAGTAAAATTGATTTTAAATTGCTTTAGGTTTTTAATTTTTACTTTTACTTTTAATTTTGCATTATTTTTTAATTTAGCGTAAAGAATTTTTTTTAATTATTTCATTTGTTAAAAAAATAAAAATTTTGATGTTTTTAATTAAAATTTTTTCATTATGTCATTTTTAATCATGTTTTTATGATTTTGTGTACAACAATGATGATTTTATAGGCTATAATTAGAAAAATATTTTAAGCTTAGTGCCCCATTGAAAATAGGTCAAGTTGTCTTAGGCTATGATTTCAATAGAGCTATACTTTTAGCCTTTAAAAAATTTATCTTGGTAAAATGATGATTTAGTTGTTGATCTTTAAGGCTTTTTTAGTTATGATATTTGGTTTATAATGTTGTGGATGAAAAATGTTGAAATTTTAAGTTTTTTTGTACTCATGATAATAAGTTTTAATTACATGGTTGAAAAATGTCAAAATTTTAATGTTTTTTGGAGTCATGCTATTTGATTTTTAATGACATGGTTGAAAATTCTTGGAATTTTAATATTTTCATGATCATGATTTTGGCTTTCATGTCATGGCTGAAAAATGTTGGAGATTTAAATCTAAAGGAAGGGTGACATAACATCACAACTTTTCCATTTTAGAGTGATTTTCATGTGTTTTATGCAAATATAGGGGATTTTTGGGTTGGAGTTCTCATTTTGAGTTTATATTTAATGTTAAGTTGGTAACTTTGTTACAAAAGCTCGACCCATGAAAGGTTTTTTTAAATATTATCCTATATAAGAGCTTTGTTTTTATAAGCAACCACATGAAAATATTAGGTTTTTCTAGACATTTGAGCTTCCATAACCCCTCCCCCCCACCATGGATTTGGGTCAAGTGCTAAAAGTCCATAGCTAAAGTAGAATATCTAAATTTGAGAATGTATCCACCAGTTAGGTTGAGGGCCTATATCAATTAACCATGATATTTGAGAGAGAAATAAAAGAGTTTTGGAGGGCATGTGTGTAGTGTATTCAAATAAGAGACAATTCTTCATCAAGCTATAAATCATAATAAGATAACTAATTGGTGGTACTCCATATCAAATCTCTCCATGCTATTTGATCCAGGAAGTAAAACTCACTCTTGTTTAATCTTCTGACCAACTAATCAGAAATGGGGTGATTTTTGGAACTACCAATCCATAAGTCTTTTCTACTTAAAACCTTCAATCCAACTTTAATTTTCAAATGCATCCTTCGCTAATTAATGGGAAAGATTGTATTGGACCCATTCCTTGAATTTTTTTATAGTTGATTTGATCCAATCCACAGTAGAAGATGGGTTAATGTACTTTGATTTTGTCATGCATATACATAATCCTTCACCTTTTATTAAATGATGAACATTTTTGGCTAAAAGTTATTTTGAAAATTAGATGTTCTTGATCAGGCCCCATCCTCCCTAGGCCTTTGGGATTGCTATATTTTTCTCTAAGGCAAGTACCATACTTTGTTTTGCCTCACGGCCAACCCAAAGAAATTGGAAGGACAATCGTTTGATCTTTTTCAATATTCATTTTGGGATCCATTCAAGGGATGCTTGGTAGACATGGATGGCCTCTAAAACTTATTTGACTAGCACTAGTTTTCCAGCTCAAGAGATCCACTTATTGCAACAAAAATGGAATCTTTTTTCTATTTTTTCAATGCCATAACTAGTCTAACTTCTAGTAGTTATTTGGATTTAGGATGAAACATAGGTATTTATGTCCTTGGATAATATCCTTAATCTCTAAGGAGATGATATTTGAAATGGATTGTTGTTCTTCAACTGCCAACCCCAAGAAAACATTAAAGATTTGTTCTATTCATTGGAATATACGTGGTTATGGAAAATGTACCAAGTAGATCCTCCATCTTCTCAATGAATCTAAGATGTCCTTCACAAAAAAAATATGTCATCAACAAAAACTAAGTTTGATAAAAAGTAATTTGGGCTAACAACTATTCTTTTGAAGACATTCCTAGACGAAGCTTTAGAGATTAGTCTATTGAGACCTTAAGTCACAAGAAGGAAAAGTAGTGGAAAGAGGGGACATCCTTGTACTAATCCCCTTTCCACATGAAAGAATGTGGTGGCTAATCCATTTATAAGAATGGAAAAATAAGAAATACTGATGCAATTTAGGACTTCAGGCACAAAAGAGTGACAAAAACCCAAATGGATAAGTAGAATATGAATATTGAGCCAACTAAATCTATCAAAGTTTTGTAAAGATCAACTTTGTAGATAACAAATTTCTAATTGCAGGCGTGGATTGAGTGTAAGCCTTCTTGAGGAAGAACAACTTCTTCATGAATTTATATACATTTTAGAAACTAAATTTCTTTAGAGAGATTCGATTTGAGATGATATCTTTTACACAAAGGGAAGTGGTTTTCGAGATTATATTGTAGATAGAGTTATAGAGGGAGCTAAGGAAAAAAATGTTTGAAAGTTGAAGGATTTTCATATTTGGGAATAAGGGAAATAAAGGTGATGTTGGAAGGTGCTAGAATTTGACCAGAGGTCCTGGAATATTGTACTACTAGAAGAAAATCATGATTCGTAAAGTTAAAAATCCTTAATAGAATTCAATTATGAGTCCATCAGGACATCAAATTTTATATTTTTGAAATTTCTGATGGATATATTCAAGTTATTCCTTGGTTACTTCGATCATCAATTAATCGTTTCCTTCTTGGTCAATGAAGTTAGGGAAGAAGGATTCCACCTGCATGGAAACATTTATAGTGGCCCTAGATTCCTCCTTATATAGGTTTGTAAAGTATGATATACCTTCTTTAGCCATTTCCAAGAAGTAAGTAGCTTGATTTCCATCGAATCTTGCAACATCCAAATCGATTGTATGGCCTTCCCATGGTGTGTAAAAAGGTGGAAAAATTTTGTATTTTCATCACTTACTTGGAGCCATAAATCTTAGCTTTGCATTCTCCATTGTTTCTCTTTGTCTAATAGAAATTTCCTCCACTGATCTTCCAAGGTTTTGGGTAGATATTTCCTCTAAATAGAAGAGTAAACCTGCACCCCCCCCCCCCCAAACCCTATCTTGATGGGTAACCCTTAATTGATTTTCAATGTCATCAAGGAATTTTGAGTCATTTCTTTCTTCTATATTTCTGATGATAAAGTGGTTGCTTTCACCCACTTGATATTTTCTTTGAATTGTATAGGTGGAGAAGCATTTTTCAATTGATCTAGAGGCCACTAGACCGCTTTAAAAGCTTGAAAGAATGACGAGTCTTTGAACCAATGGGGTTTCAATTTGAATGGGATAGGGGGTTTTTGCATAAAGGATTCTATCTCTAGAGTAATAGGATTTTGGTTTGAATATTTTCCGTCAGAAACCCAATGAAAAATCTTGAGTGAAGCACTCTGGTATTAAGAATACATCCTATCTGTCAATTCAATTGTACTAGAATTTCGTTACATTAAAATCACCAATCTGAGTTTGTAAATTTGTGAAGTGTAATGCACAATATATGCTAGGTCTTGGTTTCTAACTTAATTCATTGAAATTTGACATGAAAATAAAATTTTTATCTATGAAAAACATTGGAAAACTAACTAACTCGATACAACCATGGTTATAAAACATTTCTAGATCCTTTTACCATGTAGAAAATTGTTATGAAACAATTACAAGCTCACTGAAATATATGACTTATAAATTTATTGTTGAATTTAATGAATGAAAATAACACTTTCTATTCAATCTAAATATCCATATGATCAACCTACACTGTATTGACACACAAACAAAGTTGATCTGGGAATTGAATTCAAATTGAAAGAAATCAAACACTAACTATAAGAAAATTAAACTGAGCAATATGGAACATAAACCTAAGTGATCACTTGTATAATGAAATGTTAATTCAAACCTTAATGCTAGTATGTAAATTAATAAAGCTTGATTTATAATGAGATAAAACTAAATTTTAAATTTACAAGAGGGCAACATGCTTCCTTCTCATAGGGGGCCCTTCCTGTCTTTGTCACACATGCAAAAAGTAAACCATTTTTTTAAATTGTTGTATATACAACTATAAATTAATTCACAAATAACACATCACAAAAGAACTAAAGGATCGAAAAACAAAGTTTGTATTACTATCATACTACAACCAAAGTTTTTTTCCATCATATAAATTATGGATATTTATACATATTATGATTGAGTGTTTCTTTTTTAATGTGGTTCACAGTCCTTAGAGATCAGTGATTGCTACATCCATGGAATATTGTATCAGAAAGATATGGAATCATTTATTGTTGGATCAACCATGGATTTTGAACCTAAGAGTGTCAAGAGAATTAAAATTGTGACCTATCAATAGCATATGTTATTTAGTGACGTGGACTCGAACAACTACACTAAACCTCAAGGATTTATGACATAGTTTATTGAGATTATGTTTACTAATATTTAGAACAAAACAAACAAATTCTAGATCTCATGGATTTGTGAATGACATATAGCAAACATGTATCTCATACGAGATTTTTTTGAATCCTCGGGCTTGTTTTCTGTGATTCAACCATGGGTTATGCCACAAAGTCCTTGCTCTAGATTGCATGCTCTTCCATCGTTTGATTGCTTGACTGTAACGTTGAACGTACTCCTGTGATGTCGTGGACATTTTCAGGTAGGTTCCAACAAGTGGCATAACAATACCTTAGAATTTATTTTTTCCATGTCTTCCATCTTTCACTTTTCCTGAACTATATTTGTAACTATGTCAACCTTCTATACAACTACATAATGGAAGATTGACTATAGAATTTGTTAGTTTCTGTAGCTATGACATTTTGAACTGTTCTTACCAAGAAACATATAAAACTATATAAGAATGAACATGTTTACCTTAAAACTTCCCATTTGTAACCTCTATAGCTGAGATAGATTCTTATGCAAAAGTGATAGCATTGGATTGTGAAATTATAGATATTATAAGATTTTTAAGGATAAAAAAAACAAAACTAAGGTAACAAAAATGACAAAAAGAGCTTATTTTTTAGCCCAAAATTTTCAGCATGCTGAGGATTTTAGATTTTCTCATGCACAAACAAATTTTCAAAATTTTATGGTTTTTTCCTATCATAGCATAGTTGTAGTACCTTGGATGAGGATATCCAAGTTACTTTGTAGAGTTATTTTCTTCTTGATAGAAATAAACCATGTTGGATTTTAAGAGGATCTTAGCATTTAGGTGTTTGATCTTGGAACAAAATTTCTTATTTACTAATTCTTTAAATTTCAAGTTCTTTTTATGCCAACACTGCATCCTCTTTAACATCCTCTGTTTTTGTAATTTGAGAACTTCATTTTCATTTTCTATGTCTCTCTAGGACCTCCAATTATTCGAGTTATTCTCTTAACTTTTGTATTATATTCTTTTCTTCATAAACATCAAATGGTAGACTGTATGTAGGAGATATTAATGGACAATGAATATGAGATGTCGATGGGCTATAATTAGGGGAAATTATAAGAGATTGTACTTGGTCTTGCTGTGCCTCCTCCTTAAGAGAATCAATATATACATAGAATTTTTTTTTACCAACATCAATTTCTATGCTATTAAAATTGTGTTCTAGAAGTATTTTAGATGTCAAAGGAGTAGATACCTTTGGTATCTTCCTATTGATTTTTACCATATTTTCTCCATCGAAATATTCAACATTGACCCCTAAATGATTTTAAAATTTAACATTTTCATGCTTTGTTAATCCTTTGGTCATGCTATGAGTAATTCTTGAGGGCCTATTTTCAAATTTAAGGTTTTTATTCATTGAATCTTCCTTTTCTGCAACCTTTTATTTTATCACCTCCTTCACTATGGCATCTTCTATGGTTGGACTGCTCTTTTTATTCATCACATTTTTCTTAAATTTATTTTTCCCCTTTCTTACTAATTTAATTTTCTGTGAATTTTCCCTAGCTTCTTGTTTCAGGCTCAAAGCTCATTCTTTGAGTATTTCCTTTGTTTGAGAAACCACAATTTAAAGTCTCGATCTCTGAAACCCTATCTCTAGTGCCTTTTATTTTAGAACCGCAAGCTTTTGTTTCTTCGGAAGCATCAAAATCTTCTTTAAATTGATTCCTCATAAGGAACTCATCCAAATTATCTCCTGTTGGCTTGAGGGGTCCTGACCCAGGTTCAGATTTTATCGCGCAACCAACAAACCCTCCAACTACTGGCCCTTTCGACAATGACCTGCTTGCGCAAATCAAAGTCTTACCTGAAGCAATATGGGGGGGTGTTGGAGCTAGGTTTCTGCACCTTGAGGAAGAAAATAATGTGGTGCCCCTAAGCAGGTTGATTACAAAACTTATACAGATCGGAAATAGATGCACAAATATAGAACAATACTTATCAGATCAATATAGATAATGCAATGAATATAAAGACCGCAGATCCCTTCGTCACAGATGTATAAGAACAGAAACAGATCTATGGAATGTGCTGTAACTTAAAAATATTTCTCCATGTATTCAACCATCAATCTCTATTCATACATAAATAACAGATCTACTCGCACAGATAAAAATAACCATAACATAAGTAAGGTGATCTCAATGAAATAAAAAAATATACTCAGATAACATAGTGTGTCGCCAAAACTAGTCTATATATTAGATTCCAACAATGCAGTACAACATACTTTTCCCTTATAGTTACCCTTCCATGCACACATCCAGCGAAGTCCACACACAACCAGGACTAGTTCTTTGCACACACATCCAACAAGAGCCTTTCTACACAAACCCAAACTTACAATGTGTATCACAGACGCATAAATGTACTTAGATCAAAACATGAATGACTTTTCACTTAGAATCGATCTATCTATTTATATCTATCTTAGCACGCAAATACTATGGTCTCAAACCATGGTTTGAGGCCCACAGTTTACCCTTAAAACCCAATTACATAAAAGAGGGACTTTGACCCACCCCAAAGCCCCTAGACCTTTCTGCGCAATGTGCATATGAAACTATGATACAAAAGTATATCCAAAAATGTACCCAAGGGGACCTCGCTCCAACAGGCCCCCAACACAAACCTGTGACTGTGGTGTCTGCTCCTTCATCTTTGCTTGGAGCACAGCGACAAAATATTTGAGTGGAAACACCATGTCAAGACTCTTCGCAGTAGCTCCAAGCACTTAAATGACCAACTTCTCTATAGTGGGCCCTTCATTGGGAAATTCAATGCTTCGTTGAGTTTGCTGAATGGAATTTAGCATGATATCCAATGTCTGCGACAACTACTGAGCCTCCTCAGCCCACGGATACATTATTACCTTGAGAAATTGTTCTTTCTTGCATAGGTCCTCAATTTCATTTTGAATTACCCGACCCTCCTGTAGGTGGGCGAGGCGTTGTGTAAGAACGAGAGTAGGCATCGCCATCCTAATATCAACGAACTTTTGCTCCTTGACGCGCAACTCATTACGCAGCTGCTGTACTGTAGGTTCATTCTAAACCAAAGTCCAAACACCCATGGCCTCATCTAAAAGCTAATCACACTACGTAACTGCGGAAGCCCTCTTTTCTCTGACTTCTGGCAGTGTCTCTGGCTGAAATTTCATTTGTAAGTCAGCAATCTAATGCTCAAATTTAGCTCAGACTGTTTGGAATTATACGTGTGAGGCCTTCAATGTAGTAGCCAATCCTTCTAACTTCTCTTATAGGGCAGATGTGGCAAGGAATGCTGGGACTTCACTGCAGAATTGGTTGATTTTCTCTTCGAGCACAACACACTGAACCTCGGCTGCCCAACATGATTCCTCTGCAGTCTACTGTTTCTGATATGCTTCAGCAGCCTGTCGCTGCAATTATACTACAGTGGTGTGAGCATGGGCTTCACGGAACTGGAGATCATCTGCAATAATACTATGTAACAAATTTAATTTACCTGCAGGAAAAACATAAAAGTTAATATTGATATCGCCGCAACCTCTTAGCTATGCACAGCGGCTGGCTGATTCGACATGAACGATCGGTTCAAGAATTTGAATCAAACGACTGTCTCCAGTCACATGTAGAACTATATTGAGCGACTGTGAGCTGCTTGTATGCACACTCGCTTGCAGTTGGCTCACTTGTACAAGGCTCACCTGAATCATCCTCGCTTGTACTTTCAGCCCCTGGATGCCAACCTGCACCCCTTCGAGTGCATTCCTATACTATGCTTCAATATCTATCCATATGTCCTCTGTGACTTTTGTGACTATGTTTTCTATTTCATTTAAGTCATCTTCAATTAATGTTAGCTCTTATTTTCCAGTGACCTTAGAGCCCTTTTTATTTTTCCTCGATCCTCCTGCGGCTTGAGAACCACACTTCATGCCTTTTTAAGTCTATGCTTCAGCCTTGTCCATTGTTTCTTTCGACACAATACCGTGTTTCTCAGGTTGATTGTCTGTTAAAATTTTTTTTCTGTAGGTGGAAGTCAGCATGGCTTATTTTTCGGTTTTCTTCTCAGTGGGTTGTGTACCAGTGCACGACTTGGTAGGTGTCTTTGGAATGGATGTTGATGTACCAGGCTCCAACCATGCTGGTGGCCAAGTGACACACATCAAATATTCCTCAATGATAATATAGGGAAATTCATACCACACACCTTCGATGATGCCCTTCGTGTGGATGTGCATGTTGTGGAAGGTTTCTTTAAAATTAACAATTATCTTATACTGGTCATACAACGTCGAAGAAAACCTCGGTTTTGATTTTACAACTTGGAATAGCGAGGCATTGAACAACACCCAAAATAACTTATTCTCCATGATGCACGTGGGGATGGAAGAATTCCATAGTTTAGCATACTGCGCGGCTTCGCACATCTGCAACCCAATCTCAGGAAACTACGTTTCCTCTGGGGTCTTACACCCACTAAGGGTGATCAAAAACAAGAGCCAAGCGTAATATAAATGCTTGCCCTCCTCTTTTTCTTCATGAACATTCTCCAAAAAATCCTTGCATAAATATTGAGACCAGTTGTAAATTACTCCCTTTTCGCATTGTCCCACAAGAGAAATTACTTGCGTAGGAACCTCCTTAGGTCTACTTTTGCGCATCATATTACAGGACAAGATGAGAATCCCAAACTGAATAGTTGGTTCATTTATCAATGCATAACCCTGAATGCAT
The DNA here is from genome assembly GCA_034641835.2 of Pinus albicaulis. Lineage (NCBI taxonomy): Eukaryota > Viridiplantae > Streptophyta > Pinopsida > Pinales > Pinaceae > Pinus > Pinus albicaulis. Next base: position 114,424,569 of record CM076581.1, read on the forward strand.
TTTTTATAATAGCCAGTGTGTCCCAATATGCAGCGCAATTGTTTGACATTCTTAGGTATTGCCATATTAACTATCACTGCGATCTTCGTAGGATCTACCATCAACCCTTTCTGGCAGACAATGTATCCCAACAAAATCCAAAGTGGCACACAAAATATACATTTCTTCAAGTTCAATGAAATATGGTACTTTCTACAGGTATCCAACATTAAGCGCAAATTGGAGACATGTTTTTTTAACAGCCCAAAAATAGTCAAGTCATCAAAGTACACTTCCAAGAACTTAAGGATAAACTCCTTGAAGGCAGCTACAACTATGTGTGAGAAGATGGCAGGTGCATTCTTCAAGCCAAAGGGAATGACTGTATACTGAAAATATCCCCATTCAGTTGCAAAGGTAATCTTGCTACGATCTTCTAGTGAAATCCTGATATGATGATACCCTGAAAAACCATCTGTGAATGAGTAAGATTCTTGTCCTCCAACATTATCTAGGATCTCATCAAAGAATGGATTTGGGAATGGATCATGCACACAGGCATCATTCAACTTGCGCAGATCTACACAAATCCTGATTTCTCCTTTTGTCTTCTTTTCTTGTACTACCATGGGACTCACCCAATTAGATTCTTCTATTGGCTCTATGATTCCTACAACAACCATCTTATCCAACTCTTCTTTTACCTTCTAATTATATTTTGGATTCAACCTGTATGGGCGCTACTTCACCGGGCACGCATAAGGTTTCATAATGATCTTCATAACTTCAAGTTCTCCAATTATTCCTTTCAACTTTGAGAACTTTGTAGGGAATAAGTCATGGTACTCTGTCATCAAATCAACAAATTTTCCTACTATGTCATCATCCCAATAGTCTCTAATCTTTTCCAACTTTGGTTGCTCTTCAGATCCAATATTCACTTGCCGAATATTTAGAGGTTTTATGACATCTAGTGAAGTGATTGAAGGCCCAACAATTGTGTGTTTTGCCTCAGATTCTGGAATCATGATATTCCTTGGATCTTCATCATTTTCTTCAACCATCATATTTTTACAATTCACAATATCCTTCATTTGCACATCCCATGCTAGTGGAGCGCACTCAATTGCTAGATTTGTGGTATAAAATATAACTTCTTGAATGTTATGCAAATATTTAACAATCTTATAAAATCCACTCTCAAAGATGAATGTTAGAATGAAACTCTCCATCAGCGCAGACCATTCACTAGTACCTCGACACAACTTTGTCTCCAAATACCAATGAGTAGGTATTTTCCCCAATGAATGAATAAACATGTGTACCCATTCAGGTCTCAATTCTACACCCCATACCCGATTTCATTTAGCCAAATATTTGCGCGGATCATCCTTCCCAGAGTAGACTTCTTCCATTTTTATAGTTGGACATTCAAAGCGTAACCTCATCATGCCCACACATTCATCCTAATTTCCCATATTTTCTTTATGAGTCTCCCATCATCATGTTGGAATAGCGCGTAGTCTGATATCCAAGGTATGGAATCTCTGTCCTTCTGGGACAGTTCTTTTAAGCTCCCCTAAAAACATGTTTACATCAGTTAAGCCATCATAATGTGGTAATTCGCATACCTCAGATGTTATACATCGAAGAGATCTGGTCACACGATTACGGTGCAGTGCAAATACTTCATGCAATCGGTTTTGCCAGTTTTCCAATTCTTCATCAGAATCTGAGAAACAAGAGCTATCCTTTTCCAAATTAAGATTTCCATCAACCGTTGGGTTGATCTAATATTCCTCACGTAGATTCAGCTTATAGATTTGATCAATATCATCATCAACGTGCAGAAGTTCTGTGTACCCTTTTCCTTCTATAGGGTCTAGGGGAATTATGACTCTAGTTCCATTGCTTTCAAACTCCATTCTTTTCTTCTTTAGGTTTATGACACCCTCCATATAAATATCCCATTCCAATCCCAACGGTGTAGGATAAGGATCAGTATCATCCACAATTTGTATAACTTCGAAGTCTGCAAGCACCTTAACACCTTTAATATTGACTGCAACCTGCGACAACCTTCCTAATGGAATGATTTTCTATTGATTTTCCATGTGCAGTTGAATGGTAGACCATTCCAACTTGGGTTCTCCCATGCACTACCAGGTTTTCCTAGGTAGAGCATTTACATTGGACCCTAGATCTAGAATAATCTGATGCATCTCATAAGCACTAATCTGCACAGTCATACACATCTCTCAACCTGTCCTCTTCTTATTATTATAGATTTTTGTTCTACCAACAGTTGTTCCTTCTTTGCGCAGTTATCTATCAGAGCTTGAAGGTTCTCTACTACCTTTTTGTTGCTCAATAACTTAATGCAAGATTGTAAAAATGGCTTGATTTCTTCATCTACCCCTGCCTCATTCATTCATCTACCTGAAGTTGACGCACTTCCTTCTGCAAACCCTTTTCGTGCTTTATAAAAAGTATACTTGGCACATTGCAAATCAAATCCATTTTTATTTTCAGGTGCCTTACGAATCCAAAGTTCAGTATCTGGTTGCTTTCCCTTATCCTCATTAGTGGTTGCATCACTCCTAGTGACCACATTCACACTAGGATCTTCCTCACAGGTCTCTACTCTAACCATCTTAAGATTATGTGTTGGAGTCTTTGTCTTTTTCTCCTGATTTTTAGCAATCAAAAGAGGGAAATATTCTATTACATGTTCAAAATATTTGCAATACCTGCATGATTTTCGTGTTGGATTTGGACAGTCGCACACATAGTGACCAGAATCTCCGCAGTTGTAGCAAATAACCTGCCCCCTTCCTCGACCAGCTGATCCACCTCCTCATCCTCTTCCTCCACCCTGAAATTCACCATGCTCAGAGGGGGATGCTGGTGAGGTAGGTTCGACCTGCATTCTATATATTTCAGCTTTTTCCAACATCATATCATAAGTGCGACAATGTTTCTCATCGTGTCCCAGTGATGAAAATAATATAAAAAATAGCTGCTTCAACTCAGGTTGATACTTTCTAACCCTTGGGAAGAAATCTGTTTCATGCAATCCTGCAACTTGACAAATTGTGCACCATACTATGCTCTTCAGCGGGCTAGGTCCTCCAGCATTCAGATAATTATTGAAGATGGGACATTGATCCTTGTTGTTCCCAACAACTTTACATTTTATGCACCAGACCTCTGCGCATACCTCCTTGCCCTTATCTTTGTGCAGATATTGAATCTCCAAATACAGTGCTTTGAACTGATTCTAAATCTGTTGAGTTCCACGCGCAACAGGTGTTGGGGTAGCTTCTAATTTCATTGCAATCTCCACAGCCTCAGCCTATGTGGCAATATTCTGTTGACCTAAGGGCTAGTGTAGATGTGGAAGCATCATAGAAATAAACCACTCCTTGCATTGGCTATGATTGATAATGAATCCACCATCTCTAATAGTGTGCTTTAGCCACTGATTTGCCTCCCACAAAGATTCATTTACCTCCTAATGTATCTCTTTCATTTATGTAACCAACTGCGAATATGAATTAGGCTTCTTGAATTGTTCTTTGAGGGAATATTTCACTTCATCCAAGGTGGCATTAGGGTTTTCTTGGACATATATGATATACCAATCTAATGCGCGATCTTGGAAAGTAGTGGCTAAATACGCTTTCTTAATATCATCATTATTAACTTACTGAGCTCTCCTTACAACATTAGTCACAAACCAAAAGTTCTCAGTATCTTCATTCCTAATACCTATGAAAGTAGGTAGCTTCATTGATGCGGTCATATCTGCACCTGGGGGAGGTGGAGGTGGGGTTGGAGATGGACTGCATGGTGTAGTGGGCACTTTTTGAGATGTGTTTGGAAGTGGAGTGGATGGGATTTGAAAGATGGTCAAGGCTCTTTCTCGATTTCATGAAACTTATTCTTGGGATACCTTCTCTTCTTCAGAGTACACAAATTCACTAGAGCTACTAGTTTCTGGTTCACCATCACTATCAGATCTACGCTTTATAGGACTATAAATAAATATTTTCTCTGTATCTTCACGGTAAAGTCTTCCATTGCGCGTAGTCGGGCCTCTTCGGGACATTAACGCAATATGTTTGCCTTAAGAACCCTATTCACATAATAGCATCTTCAAAAATAACTTCAAAGAGTGCTGGAACTTACTTCTAGGACCCTTGAAAAATATTCTTTTTGCTTCAGAATATGACAAAAATTGATCAATGTAAAATTTAGTCGCAAATCCTCCCAACAGACGATCAATCCAATGATATATTGTGTGGGTGATATTATTTTTTAGCTTTTCTAATTGATGAATCAATTCAGGAGTCCACTCAATGATTGCGTTGTCCTTCACGCAGGTATTGAATTCAGTCAATCGTGACAACTACTCCTGCAACTCAGTTGCAAAGGAGAAAAATAATATCTCGTGAACTTATGTATAGATGTACTTTTGAACCCACTTTTTGGTTGATATCTTAGAACTTCAATTATCTTGGATTGCAAATTCAAGATTATTTCTATCTAGCCAATCTTGCAATTCGTTCCGCGAAGGGTGCCACAACATCAAATCTCCCTCAAAATGATCCCAGTCCCAAAAAAAAAATCATTCTTTGGCTTGAGGGGTCCTGATCCAGGTTTAGAGTTTATCTTGCAACCAACAATCCCTCCAACTTCTGGCCCTTTTGGAAATGACCTGCTTGCAGAGATCAAAGTCTCACTTGAAGCAGTGTGGGGGGATGTTGGAACTAGGTTTCTACACCCTGAGGAAGAAAATAATTTGGTGGCCCTAAGTAGGTTGATTGCAGAACTTATACAGATCGGAAACAAATGCACAAATATAGAATAATACTTATCATATCAATATAGATAATGCAATGAACAGAAAGATCGCAGATCCCTTCATCGCAAATGTATAATAACAGAACCAAATCTATGGAATGTGTTGTAACTACCATTGGGCAGTAATTACCATTGGGCATGGAGTAAATATGAAAACTAAGTCACAAGTCAAATTATCTCATGGAAGCTGAGGCAATTGTATTCTTATTAAAACATACATGAAGGATAAAAAAACAAGCTATATGCATACATGAAGTTGGAGCATGTCACCATGAATTCCAAGTGATTATACATAAGAAAACTAATAAAACATGACAAAATAGTAGACTAGGTGTATAAAGGAAGTTGGAGCATGTAATCATGAATTCCAAGTGATTATACAACTATAACACTGGAGAGAAAGTAAAAGACTGATAGAAGAAACATACATAAGAATACAGAGAATAATCTCATGTCTGAAATAGGCTGCTGCAATTTTATATTACTGATAGACAAATATTACAATGGTGGTAGTGTCAAGTAACCATCTCCCAACCTTTTGTTATTCGATATTCTATCTAGTAATAGGCTTCAACACCTTCACATTGGATCTGCCTTCAAGCTGGACCTTCGAATCCTTCTCTTGACACCCAATCTAACTAAAATGCCAAATACATGGTAATGATAATGACACCTACTAAATTTAGGAGTTAGAGACCTAATAGGACTCAACTACCTATTTATTACACTTTCCAACTGAAAGGACCGCATCTTTACAATGAAAATGATCATGTGCTTAGGTGGCACTGACCATGATCAAACTATAAATACCTCCACTAGATTCAGAAACTAATCTTCCTATTTTTAAGGAGATGATGACATGACATTTGCTGACTGTTTTTTTCTCAGTTGGTGAAAAAGACAACTTTGTAGAAGACCAAATCTCTGCTGGAATATTCCACTTCTACCTTGGAATTCCTCCACATGGTTTTCTATCTTTTAATACACTTTCCAAAGATAAAAAACCCTTCAAAAACACCTCGCTGCAAAACATAACATCTTTAGGTAGTTTCATAGCGTAGTTTAGTAGTGAGCTTATTTCTGTTTTTTAACCTTTCTTTCTGCCACCTATGCTGGCCCAAAAGTATTTTTCAGGTCAAAATATCTAAATAATATCAAAATCCCTCCTTAGTTCTGCATAAAACTGAATTTAAAGATAAAAATAATTCTTCATAAATTTCGTAGCGTTTTTTGGCCTTCAAGCCTGGAACTTGCTACGAAACTACCTAATTATGGAGAAAATTCAAAATTATCCCTTTTTCATCAACATTTCACCCGTCGGTATGAAAATTGATATGATAAAATATGATAAGGCACACTTTGTTCAAAATGCCTCTTACCCTCTTCAAAAAGCATCATTTTCACCTTTAGCAAGTTAATTTACCAATAAAATGACTCATTTTTTTCTAAAAAAATAGGGTTCAGAGATGAGCTCCTATCTCCATATCCTTGATAGATGTTGAAAAACGAGATACGGTTTTTGTAAATAAAATAATCTTGAAGACAAACCTCTCTTGGGTTTCTGAAAACCATCTCCAGTTGTCGGGAATATGCATTAGAAAAACGTGTCTAAAACAAGAAAATTCAGAATTTTGAAAATAGGTCCCAAATACCTCTTTGAATCTCCCAATTATTAGCACATGTGAAAAAGGTGAAATAGGTTATTGTTTCTTGTTCCATCATTGACACTAACCTCTCTCATTAATTCAAAATTCATCTCTGTTCATCCATAATATTCTCTTTAAATTTATTTCTCACATAGTCCAAAAACACAACAAATTCTCTTGTAGCTCCAACAGAAATTCAAGCAACTTGAATGGGTGAATTTTTCAGAAAAGCTAGGGTCCTCCATGAATAGCTCAAGGTCCATGGGATTCTATCTAAGAAAAAATCCTCCTTTGTATGCTTTCTCCTCTATGGCCAACTTCCTTTATAACCAAGCTTCCTTCTTAAACATTTGACACCTGTAAAGAAACAAATTGACAGAGAGCTGTTTTGCAATGGGCTGGACTCTTCCAAGGTGAAAAATCACTAATAAATGCAAAGGCTGAAGGGTTAATGACTGAGAGGAGCTTGGGTGATTTTTTAAAAAGTAATTTGACAACTTGAGGGAGGATGATGACACGTGTGACCACAAAAAACAATGATGAGACAAAATATGATCTTGCATGCTTGGGAATTATGAAAGCTAACTTAGCTGACCTCACCTTTGTCTTCATCCATCAAAATTTGACACCTCATACCGCTCTGACACTCTTTGCAGGAAAAACCCAGTTTCATAGCGAAAACTGTTTCAGGCAGTTTCGTAGCGAAAATTGTTGATTTACCATATAATTAGCTACGAAACTATGTAAAACTGAAAAGTGAAATATTTTGTGATTTAAAAGCATGGGAATGAAAACTAAATGAGATGAGGTAGATTTTAATGATATGAAATGGTTTGAGGTGGGTTTTAGACTTAGGGTAGACATCACCAAACGAAATTTTTTCAGTCATTTCATGAAAATGTATATGAGACAGCATGAACCTAGGTTAATGACATGTAGAACCCTATCAATAAATTTTTTTAAACTTATGAGTGATAACAGTGGCTCCACTGGGGATGGTGTGCCCCTGTGGTACAGAAAATAACATGTAGTTCTAGTGACATCCTTGTTGAAAACAAAACTTCTAAAATTCACAAAGCCTTCTTCAAACTCTTATAGCCTTCTCCTCGAGCTCAAGCTTGATGATTACTGCTAAAAAAAAAAATCTGTACATACTGAAAAAATTCTTAGTCTACTTGAGCTTATTCACACACACTCCTACCTACCCTAGTAACTGCAATCTTCATGTTTCATTCAAGTGACATAAAACCTCCATTAAAGCAAGTCAATGAGCTGATCTGATACTTGAACCCCTTGACTGCACTTGAACCAAAATAAAATTGTATTATGAAATGATAAAGGTAAGAGAAGATGGGTCTATTTTTCATAGTGGAAAAATAATTGAAAATTTGGACTATAGAACTCTTCCATGTAATCAACTATGGGATCATAGAAGACATAATTTATTGATATCCCTTTTAATCTCTTAATGACAAATTGATCCTGGATATCCTTTTCATCTTCTTCAAGGCTGAACATTGATTCCAGCTCTACAATATCAAGCTCATAACAATATTCCTCCTTTATCTGCAAGTCAAATGGTATAACAATTTCCTCCTTTTTTGGAGGAGGAAGACTTTCCAAGAAATTTTTAGAATCTTGGAAATCATATGATCCAATTTGAACATCCAATAGTTCAATTTCATTCTCTAATTTTTCAGAAGCTAAACCAAGAAAACAAATTTTATTTTCAGGTGTCAATCGACTGGATTTCAAACAACATAATACTATTGTTGAGAAACATTCATTTATCTGAAATTCTGCTAACTCATCCCTTAGATTTTTTAACATTTCATCATACAAAGGGTTTTCCACATACCCTGTCATCTTGGATCACCATGAATGTTCTGAAATTTGGATTCTTCCTAGTGAAGTTGCTCTAAACTTTGAAGCTCGGGATATTGAACAATGGAGTCGCCAGGTGAATGGTATGGCTTTGCTGTGTTTGGCTTCTGTTCACCATCAAAAGTCAAATCTGAACCTTATCGTTCTACCTAGAGAAAATTTTCACCTTCGTGTCACCGGCAATGACGCCAAAATGTTATCACCAAATTGTGTCGTGTTGGGTTGCTTCAATGGTCAACTTGGAGTAACTATTTCAAACCAACTTGTAACTAGAAATTAGCCTTTCCAGTCTGAGAAGGCTCTCTCAAAAGGATAAAGGATATTCAATGAATAACTTGAAAGCAGATGGCTAACTCTAAATTGGATTGAATGTGATGTTTTTGTATAGGTGAAAGACATAAACCAGTAACTACCATTGGGCATGGAGTAAATATGAAAACTAAGTCATAAGTCAACTTATCTCATGGAAGCTGAGGCAATTGTATTCTTATTAAACCATACATGAAGGATAAAACATCAAGCTATATGCATACAGGAAGTTGGAGCATGTCACCATGAATTCCAAGTGATTATACATATGGAAAACTAATAAAACATTACAAACATCAGACTAGGTGTATAAAGGAAGTTGGAGCATGTAATCATGAATTCCAAGTGATTATACAACTAGAAAATTGGAGAGAAAGTAAAATATTGATAGAAGAAACATACATAAGAATACAGAGAAGAATCTCAGGTTTGAAATATCTGCTACAACTGTATATTACTAATAGACAAAGATTCAAATGGTGATAGTGTCAAGTACCCATCTCCCAACCCTTTGTTATTCGATATTCTTCCTATTAATAGGCTTCAACACTTCACATTGGATCTGCCTTCAAGCTGGACTTTTGAATCCTTCTCTTGACACCTAATCTAACTAAAAAACCAAATACATGGTAATGATAATGACACCTCCTAACTTTAGGAGTTAGAGACCTAATAGGACTCAACTACTTATTTATTACACTTTTCAATTGAAAGGACCACATATTTACAACAAAAATGATCATGTTATTAGGTGGAATTGACCATGATCAAACTATAAATACCTCCACTAGATTCAGAAACTGATCTTCCTATTTTTAAGGAGATGATGACATGACATTTGCTGACTATTTTTTGCTGAGTTGGTGAAAAGGACAACTTTGTAGAAGACCAAATCCCTGCTGGAATGTTCCATTGATACCTTGGAATGCCTCCACATGGTTGGTTGTATTTTAATACACTTTCCAAACATCACAAACCCTTCAAAAACACCTCGCTTCAAAACAGAGCAGCTTTAGGCAGTTTCGTAGCGTAGTTTAGTAGCGAGCTTATTTGTGTCTTTTAACATTTCTTTCTGTCACCTATGCTGGCCCAAAAGTATTTTTCAGATAAAAATATCTGAATAATATCAAACTCCCTCCTTATTTCTCCATAAAACCAAATTTAAAGACAAAAATCATTCTTCAAAAATTTCGTAACGTTTTTTGGCCTTCAAGCCTCGAACTCGCTACGAAACTACCTGATTATGGAGAAAATTAAAAATTATCCATTTTTCATCAAAATTTCACCTGTAGGTCTGAAAATTGATATGATGAAATATTATAAGGCATACTTGGTTCAAAATGCCTCTTACCCTCTTCAAAAAGCATCATTTTCACCTTTAGCAAGTTAATTTACCAATAAAATGATTTTGTTTTTTCTGAAAAAATAGGGTTCAGAGATGAGATCCTATCTCCCTATCCTTGATAGCTGTTGAAAAATGGGAGGAGTTTTTTGTAAATAAATTCATTTTGAAGAAAAACCTCTCTTGGGTTTCTGAAAACCATCTCCAGCTGTCAGGAATATGCATTAGGAAAACGTGTCTAAAACAGGAAAATTCAAAACTTTGAAAATAGGTCCCAAATACCTCTTCGAATCTCCCAATTTGTAGCACCTGTGAAAAAAGTGAAAGAGGTTATTGTTCCTTGCTCCATTCTTGAAAATAAACTCTCCCAATATTGCAGAATTCATCTCTGTTCATCCATAATATTCCCTTGAAATCTACTGCTCACACAGTCCAAAACACAACAAATTCTCTTGTAGCTCCAACAAAAATTCAAGCAACTTGAATGGGTGAATATTTCAGCAAAGCTAGGGTCCTCCATGAATATCTCAAGTTCCATGGGATTCTATCTAAGCACAGAGCCTCCTTTGTATTATTTCTCCTTCATGGCCATCTTCCTTTATAACCAAGCTGCCTTCTTAAACATTTGACACCTGTAAAGAAACAAATTAACAGAGAGTTGTTTTGCAATGGGATGGACTCTTACAAGGTGAAAATTCACTGATACATGCAAAGGTTGAAGGGTTAATGATAGAGAGGAGCTTGGGTGATTTGTTTAAAAAATAATTTGACAACTAGAGGGAGGATGATGACACATGTGACCACAAAAAACAATGATGAGAAAAAATATGATCTTGCATGCTTGGGAATTATGAAAAATAACTTAGCTGACCTCACCTTTGTCTTTATCCATCAAAATTTGAAAACTCACACCGATCTAACACTCGTTGTAGGAAAAACCCAGTTTCGTGGCGAAAACCATTTCAGGAAGTTTCGTAGCGAAAATTGTTGATTTACCATATAATTCGCTACGAAACTGTGTAAAACTGACAAGTGAAATATTTTGTGATTTAAAAGCGTGGGAATGAAAAATAAAAGGGATGAGGTATATTTGAATGATATGACATGGTTTGAGATGGGTTTTAGACTTAGGGTAGACATCACCAAATGCAATTTTTTCAATCATTTCATGAAAATGACTATGAGACAGCATGAACCTAGGTTAATGACATGTAGAACCCTATCAATGAAAGTATTTAAACTTATGAGTGATGTTATCAAAAAATCAAACTTGATAGGTTGCCAATCAAATCAATCTCATGTAACTGTATCAAGCCAATGTTTTGATTGAGGCTTAGCCTCAACCTGAGAGGGCTCTCTCAAGGGTTAATGATTTTTGATAAAAATATAGATGGATAACTCTATATAGGGTAATAAGAAGATAAATGATAGATATTGGTTTTAAATCACATTAGCAAGTGCACATTGGGCTTATGGAGTCAAAATAACTTCAGAAAAACCAAACAATCTACTTAGCATGGAAGTCGAGGCATATCGGAGTTCTAGTTAGGAGATATACATGTGAAACTGTAAAACACACAGTCAGTTTGTTTATGTAGGAAGTCAGAGCATCTAAGATGAATTCTGAGTAACATAAATAAACACCACTGCAATAGGATAGTAAAAAGATGCAATTAGAACAAGAACACACTAGAACTCTTTATGAATCTCAAGTTGGCTAAGTAGATATCTCTGTATTAAGCTGAAAACCAGTCACTTACAATAAAAACAATCTTTTTGCTAAAAATGTCCAACCCATGAATATTAGACTTCTTGATCTTTTATAGATCATTTACAACATAATATAACCTTATCTATATCTAGATACATCGAACTCCTGACCTTTGACACCTTGCTTAGCCATATGACATGGTATTTATTACAAAATGACAGCTGCACATCTAATAAACAGTCCTATTAAAAATAGGATTCAAACTCCTTATCTTTACTCATAACTACCTTACCTAAACTAGACTACATCATTTGACAAGTGTATTCACATAAGGTTGAATCCAAATGATAGGCTTCAACACTTTATAACCTCAATGCTAATCTCCATTAAACTAGGAATTTGTCCCCTGTTTTCTAAGCATAGGGTCGTTTGTATTCTTGAGACACTCTGACCATCATGAGCCCATCACTTCGAGGTTATTTTTTGTTAATAACTCAAGTAACACCTATCAAAAAACCTCACTAAATCCCAACTATCCAAAACCATCATCAAACTGTTAGAATTAGCTGAAGTAGGCCTACGCTATGAAAACAACACAGTTTCGTAGCGCAGCCTTTTAACCCTTTTACTTTCAAAATTTTGGTTTCTTTCCTCCAGAATGATCTTCATTATCATTTAACACAACTCCCCTAGAAATTTCAAGTCATAATTCACAACTTTTCCCTTCAAAAATTTATGAGAAAGAGTGAAAAAAGTTGCTACAGTAGTTTCGTAGCGATTTTCACTCTTTTTACAATGTTTGCGCTACGAAACTGCTGAGTGAGAAATTTTGTCTAGATTTTTTCAAAATGAAAACCAAAAATGTGCCAAAAATTAAAGTACCACTGGTTTCATCAAAACAAAAAATCATATGAACTAAAAAACACAGTTTTCATGAGGTTCCTTCTTAATTTTCACTTGATTTATCTTTTGACTTTTTTAATGATTGTCATTCTGCGCTTCTATTTTTTAGCTCATCTTGGGTCAATTTTAACTGTTGCTCCAAGTACTCCACTTGATCTCTTAGTCTTCTATTAATGGCTCTCAAGTGAGTATTGATTACTCTGACAAATTTAGCTTCCTTGATGGCTGGAATTGTCCATGTGAAAAAATATTCTAGATTGCTTGGAATTTCAGACCTAGAACCAGTTTGAGCCTCGCAAAGTGCCTTCATTCTTTTGAACTCTGTTTTTTCAATACTGTGCTTTCTGGCCCTCTTTCTCATCATTGCAATATCTTGGTTTGCTAACCTCAATTTCTCCTCAAGATGTTGACACTCTATCATGTGTTCTTTTCCCTTCATTGTCCTGATGGCTGCATGCTCCACTGTTGGTGATGAGAGATCAACCACCTCTTCAGGGACTTTAGTTGTTTCAATAATTTCTTGGACCTCTTTGCTGCCTTCCTTGAGCTTCTTAGCATTCCTAGTTAAAGGTTTCCTTTCTTGAAAGATAAAGGCTACATTTTCACCCTCAATTTAAAGTTTCTTTGGTGACTTAGCCTTTTTCTTTTTGAGTTTATCTACTCCAATGAAATCATCTTGCACGATGGGTGTCTCTTATATATCAATTACATGAAGGATGTAATATAAATTTCCCTTAATTACTGGGCTATCTTCTGAAACTGAAACAACTGTCTTTCCCTTTAATGCCACTGCTTGGCTTCTTGTCACTCTTTTTATTTCTTGCTTGCTAGAAACTTGTTTCTGTTTTGCCTCTTTGACACTCTTTGTCCTTTGTGTTGTAGGTAATGGAGTTGGTGCAACAAGCACTTGTGTCTACTCTGTCCTTTTCTCAACTTGTTTCCTTGGTTTCAATTTTACAAACCTCTTTTATTTTGCAACCACAAGCTGACTAGACTCTGCTACTGGTGGTGAAGGTGTTCCTTTAGTTTTAGGGTTTCTAGCTAGGGTTAGGGTATCTAGCTCAAAACCATTCATAAACAAAAAGGAAGACCAATTCCTTCTTATTTTATGAAGCTCATTCAAAACCAATAGCTTCATCAAACCATGGTGAAACAAAGATGTTTCACAACCATCAGATTTGGCTTGTACTTTATCAGCCATTTTGGCAAGGCTCCTATGCAAATAAAAGGGAAAATATAGTGAAATCATACATGTGAAATGCAGAAGAATCTTGAAATGATATGTGTAGACCTTATGGTATCTTCCTTCACATGTAAAGTATCTTTGGATGTTGAACAAAAGCTTTGCACAGGTGTCTTTGATGCAGCTTCTAGGTATTGCATTATTGAGGTCCATATCTGCATATTCAGGTTTCATGAATTCCTTACATGGTTCCATATCAAATTTAAAACCTTTAAACCGAGTCTCTTGTCCCCTTGGTATTTCTGTCATAGAAGCAACAATCTCAGGTGTAATTGGCACATTTAACATCCCAACTTTGGTAGTTGTTCCACTGAAGTTTAAGGCAAATTCTTTAGACACCTGTGTGTGGAAACCCTGCAGCTTTTCACAAAACCGGAGACAACCTGCTTTGCTAAAAGCCTCCATCACTATTTTGTCTTCAATTATGGCCTTCATATTTTCAAGCTCATAGTTTAAGCACTGTCCCCCTCTATGGACTTTCTTTTCCTTTTCCATGCTTCTCAGAAAAACCTGTCAGCTTCACCTGAATGTATGGAACAGCCTCGCTTGATTAGGATGGAAACAACCTCGCTTGAATATATGGAATAGCATCACTTGATTAGGATAAAGATAACATTTGTATAGAATAACCATGGGTTTATCTTGACTACTCCAGAGCTTATACACTCGTATGGAGGTAAATGAAAATGAGAATGACCAAATTAGGCAAGATTTTGAATTTGAAATGTCATCTCATAACTGAATGATGCCTCATTCATGCCCTATCATGACGATGATGATTGTGAGATAGGTAAGTACATTGAATTTGATCACTAACTGACTCACCATACCACTTAACCTATCATTTCCTAACTGATTCTGACAAATTTTAGCTCAATTGACAAGACGATTAAGAAACCGCGCTTTCGTAGCGCAAATCCATTTTTTTGAACTAGCGGCGCTACGAAAACAAGGATTCTTGGCTAACTGTAGAAATTTAACCCGAAACCTTATGGAATGACTCCTAAATGGAAAATGTGAGTATTTGATCATGGAATGGATCTTTAAAGGACTTTATTTGGATTCAATGATGACCTTTAAAAAAAAAAAAAAAATCTAACCTACCCTTAAACAACTCCTAAAATGACTTTCAAACCTATTTTGAGACCATGATCAAAAACAGAGTTGACACAATGATGTTTTTGAAATTTTTTTTTTTTGGCTGATAACAGTGGCTCCACTTGAGATAGTGTGCCCCTGTGGTACACTGAGAACCAGTAGTTCCAGTGCTGCTATCCATTTTCTTGACCAAAACAGAAAAAATTTGAAATTTCCAAGCTTCCTCCTCAAGCTCTAATGGCCTTCACCTCGGGCTCAAGCTTGCTGATTTAGCTTGTCATTATTAGCAAAAAAAATCATAAAATGGAATATGTACAAGGACAGAATGATCAATCATATTTTAGGAAGAGTAATGCTTTAAAAAGTTGTCATTGACAGGTCCTCCAACATATGATTTTCCATCCATCTCCTGCAGTATGTAAGTATTGTTCCCATGGAAAGAAGCTATCTTGAAAGGATCTTTCCATAAGTTCTCAAACTTACCATGTTTGCATTTCTCTTCAATCGTGGCCTCCCATTTTAGCACTTCATCCTGAATTTGAAAACCTTCTTCCTTGATCTTTTTATCAAATGTCCTCTTGATTATGTTTTGAAATTGTTGATTGCTGTTATAAACCTCATTCCTCTTCTCTTACAGAGCTATCAGCTGATTGATTCTCCTCTGGATTGCATTTGGTTCCTCTTCTAGCCCTTGAATCAACTTCATGACAGGTACCCCTAGAGATGTAGGAAAAATAGCCTCAGCTCCATATAACAACTCATATGGTGATGTTCCAACTGACCTTTTTGTGCATATCCTATCAGCCCATAAGGCATACTTCAGCTTCAAATTCCAAGCCTTCTTATTCTCCTGCAACACCTTTTTAATGATCCTCACAAGACTCTTGTTAGAAGACTCAGCAAGACCATTCCCTTGCGGATAGTATGTAGTATAATGCCCAAGAGTAATATGATACTGATGACAGAAATTTATCAGCTTCTTAGAATTAAATGCTTGTGCATTATCAGTTATAATCTTCATGGGGCAACAAAATCTAGACAAGATATTATTTTCTAAAAAAGAAATAATCACAGAATCATTTGCTTGCCTAGTTGGGATTGCTTCAATCCATTTGGTAAAGTAATCAGTTGCTGTAAGCATCCAACGATGCTGACTTGATGATGATGGATGAATCTACCCAATAAAATCTAGCCCCCACTGCTGAAATGGCGCTTCTACATAGATAGGCATCAAAGGTAAAGGTACAAGCTTCTTCTTACCCTCGAAAATCTGGCATTCATGGCAGGTAGCAACCCTCTTGTAGACATCCTTAAACATTTTAGGCCAATAATACCCTACTCTTAGAATCTTGTTCACTGTCGCCTTCCAATAATGGTGACCTCCACAATCTCCTTTGTGGAATTACTCAATTACTTTATCAACCTCCTCTTCCAGCAAACAATTCAGAAAAATTCCGCCAGTATCCTTCCAAAACAGATTTCTATCAAAAATAAAATATCTCAAGGATTTCAGCATTACAAACCTTGCTTTAGACTTTGTTAGATCAGCAGGTGCTTTATTGTGTTGTAGGACAAAAAAACCTCCTTTTACCAAACTAAAGTGATGTATTTTTCTTCAATAGGAATCATTTCTTCTTCATCATCTGAAATTTCTGATATTTCTGCAATCAATTTTATGTTGAGACAGCCAAATTTTGACTGCGCCATCAAATTTTCTAAGCCTCGCCCTTTGAAAAATTTCATTGACTTAATCTCTATATCATACTCTAGCAATTTAGCAATCCATTTCCCCCTCTTACCATCAGGGTTGGCTTGAGTGAGGATGTCTTTCACAAGAGTATTAGGAACAAACGCCACAATATGAGAATGCTAAATATCAATTTTGAAATCTTTGATAGCCTTCACCAAGTCATAGGCTTGCTTCTCTAAGATATTATACTTCAGCTCAGATTTGGCTAATGTCCTACTAAAGAAAGAAAGCGGCTGCTCAATACCTTGCTGTCCCTTTTGTAGCAGAACTCCAGCGATAGTATTTTCTGATGAAAAAGTAAAAATTACCAGAAATTCCTTTGAGAAATCTGGACTGATCAATACTGGTGCTTGTGTGAGTGCCTTTTTTATTTCCTCAAATGAGTGTCTTGCTTCTGTTGTCCACTTAATATCAACTCCCTTCTTTAGCATCCTTGTTATGTCCTTCAAAATCTCAACAAAATTAGGAATAAATCGCCTTACAAAATTTACATTTCCAAGGAAAGATTGAATCTCCTTCATACTTCTTAGCAAATCCACCTTCTGAATTGCATGGATCAATCTTAATCCCATCTTTAAAAATTATGTGTCTAATTAATTTATATGAAGTTAAAGAAAAAACACTTTTGGTGGGATTTAGAGAGATGCCAAACCTTCTACATTTCAGCAGAATTCTTTCTAGGTGTTTCAAGTGATCTTCTTCCCTCCTTGAGAAGACTGTTATGTCATCAAGATAAAAAACCACCATCTTGTCCTTCTCTTCAGAAAAAGCAATGTCCATTGCCCTCTGAAAGGTAGCTCCTGCATTCATGAGACCAAATGGCATCTTGGCATACATGAAAGTGCCCCATGGCGTAGTAAAGGCTATTTTTTCCTGATCATCAGCATGTACAAGTATCTAATTATAACCTGAAAAACCATCAAGCATAGACATTCTCTGAGAACCAACAATAGTTTGCAAAATTTGGTCCATCTTTGGGAGGGGATAATTGTCCTTCAGGGAAGCTTTATTCAAATTTTTGACGTCAATGCATATTCTGATTTCTCCACTCTTTTTCCTAACTGGAACCAAGTTCGCAAGCCAATTTGAAAATCTAATTAGAACGATGATCTTGGCATCAAAGAGTTTTTTGACCTCCTCAATCAATGGCATGAGAAGTGGATTGATCCTCCTCAACTTCTGTTTGAAAGGATTTTCATTTTCTTTTATGGGAATAGTATGTTGAATAATGGTGGGATCATATTCTTTCAAATCAGCATAGTTCCAAGCAAAGACATCTATGAATCTCTTCATCATTTCAACATACTTAAACTTCATATCAGCTGAAAGAAACTTTGAAATTTTAATCATTTTGGGCATAGCTATTGTACCAAGGTTACAGCTCTCAACTTCTTCATCATCAACTTGTATATTATGGGATTTAAAAACATCATTTTGATCAAAAAAAATTTCTATAGGTATGAGTCCCTTTGGTATGGAATTGTTCTTTAATTGCAACACTTCAGAATTCCCTTTAGATTCAGCCAACATGTTTTGTTGATCTACTTGTATATTTTCAAACTCTTCTTTCAGCTCCATAAAGTTCTTCACTTATTGATCATCCTCAAAAACTTGCCAATGAGTAATATTATCAGGGATAGCTGGTCTATGGCAGATCTCAACCTCATATTTTTCTATGGAATGCATAAGAATAATGAAAATACTTTCAGAGACAGCAAGAGAATCAGCAATGGAGTTTTGTTCTCTAGTTTTGACCATGAATGTATAGGCTTGAAAGTTTTCTAACATGTCCAAAACCTATATGCTCTCATCCTTGTATCTTTTTTTTGATAAACACCTTCAACCAGTTTAATGACTAATTCTGAGTCTCCAAAAACATAAATGTTTTGATCATTCATTCTTTTCAAAACTTCTAGACCCAAAATCAAGGATTCATACTCAACCATGTTGTCCGTGCAAACAAAGTTCAATTTATAAGAAAGGAACTTACTCTCATTACTTGGATTTTTAATCCAAATCCCTGCTCCTGCTCCTTCTCTGCCTGCTGATCCATCAAAATGCAATGACCACCATCCTTCCACCTTCTTATCGTTGACTTGATGATCTTCTGTTTCCTGATTTTCAGAACTCTGATTTTCTGATTTCTTCTCCTCTTCTACTTCACTAGTCAACTCATTGAAAAGAATAGCAGAACCAAGTTTAGTATCAAGAGCATAAATTGGAAAATTTTTGGGTTTGTCTTTACTACTCACCATGTAGGCCATTCTTGTTTCTCGATATAATCTTCTTTTCTCACCAAAACCAAGAATGGTAGCATAAGTAAGATCCATCTGCATTGTACCTTTAATTTTTGCTACCCATGACCTTGAAAAAAAACATACCAAACTTTGATGGAATGTCTGCTACCACAATGTCCATGACTACAGTCTTAGCAGGAACTTGTGTTAGACCAACAACAACATCCTTGATTAAACCAATGCATTGAAATCTTTTCGAATCGAAAGAAAACAAGTCTTTATATGGCCTAGTTATTTCTAACCCCATTCTTTCCATGATTACTTTGGGCATAATATTGTGAGAGGCCCCTGAATCCAACAATAGCATTATGCAATGTCATGTCGTGAATGCTAAGGCTCACATAAAAAGGAGGGACCTCCTCATTCTGTTCATCTTCTAGTATTAGACCCAAATATATGGTTCGATGATCTTCCAATACATTCAAGATGTCAGCAGCTCCTGGTTGTGAATTTAAAATTTTAACAATCTTGCTTCTATATTCATCTACCTTGAGAATCTCACCAAAAGGGACTGATATTTTAATATTAGAAATTTCATTCTCAAGGTTGAAAATAGAAACAGATTTTTCAGCTTCTTTGATAGGAGGAACAACTGGTGTATCTTTCTTACCTTTAGTGACCTTTGGAGCATCCTTCTTGCCATCAGAAACCTTAGGTATATCTTTCTTAGGTTGTGTTTTGTTTGCAATGATAGGCACATTTCTATTTCTGAGATTGTATTGTTTTTGCATCTCGAAAATAACATGTTGATACCCCTTTAGATAGTTTGATGTTTCCTCTTCATGATTACTTTGGTCTGATTGATCTTGTTCTTATTTTGTCAATAAAATTCCAGACATTTCCTCATCAAAACAGTGAATAGACTCTTCAAGAATTTCAGGATCATCTTCCTCATCAATCAAGTTCTCTTGGAAATGAGGTCTCACTAGAGGATCAGGCTGCTGATTTCTATTTTCCCTTGGAATTTGTTGATTCTGAGGTCTCCTGAACCGAGGGTTTCTAAATTTAGGTTCATGTTGTGCAGGAGGAGTAGAGGTATTCCCAAGGGCTAATCTATCCATCAACTTTTCCATTTTTTTTATCATTGAATCCAGCTTATCTTGAGAGGTAGAGGAGGAAGGCTTCTCTTCTTCTTTCAACTTAGTCTGACCCATTTTTGACTTTTTAGCTACTATTAACTTAACTTCCACCTTCACTGCATCACTTTGCATTTCAGCAAGTGAAGGGGATTCTCTTTCTCTCAGCAGTATGGAAAACTCATAGTCAAAAGCTTCAGCATACCTCATTTGAGCTAAGGCTTGTGGTGGTTTCAAATGAGCAAGAATAGATTCTAACACCTTATTAAACCTTTTTGAAAAGTTTTTAACAGATTCATCAACAGCTCTCTTCAAAGTACTATACTCGGTGAGGGCTTGTGCTAGATTAGTTCTATTTCCCCATTTTCTCATAAAAACATCTTCAAACTCATTCCAATTATGAATACTTCTAGGAGTAATGGATTTATACCACTTTCTAACCTCACCAGTAAAAATCTAAGCAAAAAACCTCAACTTAACATCTTCATCATCAAACTCCTCCCTGTCTATTAAATCATTAAATTGATCCACATGTTCCTTTGTTGTAATGTTTTCATCACTTCCCCAAGTTTTGATTCTAGCAGCATATTTTCTAGGGATATTATGTAAGATAGCTGGAAGAACAAGAGGGGCATATCTAGCAAGTGCAACAGGTGGAGGAGGTACATTTCCTGCCATGTTTAAAGGGACTGTAGTAGCTTTAGGGATGGTAGAAATAGAGGATGAAAAACTGCTATGAGGAGGACTATTCGGTCTTTGTGGTTCACTGATAATTGAACTCCAATTTGGAAGGGGAAAACTAGCTTTAATTTTCAACAATAATTCAAAATGGTCAAGCTCTTTGAATTTATCTAAATACTCTTTTTCCAACAACAACTCAGAAGTAACAGCTTCCCAAAACTCTTCTTTGTCTTCCTGTGTTACTAGAGCTGAGGTATCAATACCTATCTTATGCAAGTCTAAGATAATTTCAATTAGTTATTTTTCACTTTCTGATCTAAACAAAACCTCTTGAATTTTATCATCAACTCTTTTATCTTCAGGACTTCTTAAAATTTCAGAGGACAAGGATTTCGAATTTGATGGAGTACCTGATATTTCATAAATTCCTTTATTGCCTCTGGAAATGGTGTTTGGATTGTCCACGATGGTAGGTGGATCTGGGTCAGGATTACTCCTTGTTTATCTCCTTCTCAAAGCCACCGTTAATCATATAAAATTTAAATGGAGTCGCCAAGGTAGATACAACCTCGAAAATCTTTCTAAGCTCCTGCTACCTTTAGAAGTTCAGCTTCAAAATCTCGGGAAAGTATAATCTTCAGGCTCCTGGTAGATGCCCCAAAATGTTATCACAAAATCAGGCTTGATCAGCTTCCAATCAAATCAATCTCATGTAACTGTTTCAAACCAATATTTTGATTGAGGCTTAGCCTCCTCAACCTGAGAGGGCTCTTTCAAGGGTTAATGATTTTTGATAAAAATATAGATGGCTAATTCTATATAGGGTACAATAAGCAGATAAATGATAGATGTTGGCTGTAAATCACATTAGCAAGTGCACATTGGGCTAATGGAGTCAAAATAGCTTCAGTAAAACCAAACAATCTACTTAGCATGGAAGTCAAGGCATATCAGAGTTCTAATCAAGAGATATACATGTGAAACTGTGAAACACACAATCAGTTTGCTTATGTAGGAAGTCAGAGCATCTAAGATGAATTATGAGTAACATAAGTAAACACCACTGTAATAGGATAGTAAAAATATGTAATAAGAACAAGAAAACACTAGAAATATTTATGAATCTCAAGTTGGCTAAGTAGATATCTCGGTATTAAGCTGAAAACCAGTCACTTACAATAAAAACAGTATTTTTACTAAAAATGTCCAACCCATGCATATTCGACTTCTTTATATTTTATAGATAATTTACAACATAATATAACATTATCTACAACTAGATACATCGAACTCCTAACCTTTGACACCTTGCCTAGCCATATGACATGGTATTTATTACAAAATGACAGTTGCAATTCTAATAAATAGTCCTATTACAAATAGGATTCAAACTCCTTATATTTACTCATAGCAACCTTATCTAAGATAGACTACATCATTTTCCAATTGTATTCACATAATTTTGAATCCAGATGATAGGCTTCAACACTTTATGACCTCAATGCCGATCTCCATTAAACTAGGAAATTGTCCCCTGTTTTCTAGGCATAGGGTCCTTTGTATTCTTGAGACACTCTGACCATCATGAACCCATCACTTTGAGGTTATCTGTTGTTAATAACTGAATTAACACCTTTCAAAAAATGTCACTAAGTCCTAGCTATCCAAAACCATCATCAAATTGTTCGAATTAGCTGAAGTAGGCCTGCACTACGAAAACAACACAGTTTCGTAGTGTTTTCTTAGCGCAGCCTTTTAACCCTTTAACCTTCCAAATTTTGGTTTCTTTCCTCCAGGATTATCTTCATTATCATTTAACACAACTCCCTTAGCAATTTCAGGTCATAATCCACACCTTTTACCTTCAAAATTTTATGAGAAAGAGTGAAAAAAGCTGCTACAGCAGTTTCGTAGCGCTTTTCACTCTTTTTACACTATTTGCGCTACGAAACTGTTGAGTGAGAAGTTTTGTCCAGATTTTTTCAAAATGAAAACCAAAAATGTGCCAAAACTCAAAATACCACTGGTTTCATAAAAAAAAAATCATATGAACTAAAAAAAATAGTTTTCATGAGGTTCCTTCTTAATTTTCACTTGATTTAGCTTTTGACTTTTTAATGATTTTCATTCTGCACCTCTATTTTTTAGCTCATCCTGGGTCAATTTCAGTTGTTGCTCCAAGTCCTCCACTTGATCTCATATTCTTCTATTACTGGCTCTCAAGTGAGTATTGATTACTCTGACAAATTTAGCTTCCTTGATGGCTGGAACTGTCCATGTGAAAAACTATTCTACACTGCTTGGAATTTCAGACCTAGAACCAGTTTGACCCTCCCAAAGTGCCTTCATTATTTTGAACTCTGTTTTTTCAATACTGTGCTTTCTGGCCCTCTTTCTCATCATTGCAATCTCTTGGTTTTCTAACCTCAATTTCTCCTCAAGATTTTGACACTCTGTCATGTGTTATTTTCCCTTCATTGTCCTACTGGTTGCATGCTCCACTGTTGGTGATGAGAGATCAACCACCTCTTCAGGGACTTTAGTTGTTCCAATAGTTTCTTAGAACTCCTTGCTGCCTTCCTTGAGCTTCTTAGCATGCCTAGTTAAAGGTTTCCTTGCTTGAAAGATAAAGGCTGCATTTTCACCCTCAAATTAAAGTTTGTTTGCTGACTTAGCCTTTTCCTATTAGTGTTCATCTACTCCAATGAAATCATCTTGCACGATGGGTGTCTCTTCTATATAAATTGTATGAAGGATGTCATCTAAATTTCCCCTAATTACTGGGCTATCTTCTGAAACTGAAACAATTGTCTTTCCCTTTAATGCCACTACTTGGCTTCTTGTCACTCTTTTGATTTCCTACTTGCTGGAAACTTGTTTCTGTTTTGCCTCTTTAACACTCTTTGTCCTTTTTTTTGCAGGTAATGGAGTTGGTGCAACAAGCACTTGTGTCTGCTCTGTCCTTTTCTCAACTTGTTTCCTTGGTTTCAATTTTACAAACCTCTTTTATTTTGCAACCACAAGTTGACTAGACTCTGCTACTGGTGGTGAAGGAGTTCCTTTAGTTTTAGGGTTTCTAGCTGGCGTTAGGGTTTCCAGCTCAAAACCATTCATAAACAAAAAAGAAGACCAATCCCTACTTATTTTCTGAAGCTCATTCAAAACCAATAGCTTCATCAAACCATGGTGAAACAAAGATGTTTCACAACCATTAGATTTGGCTTATACTTTATCAGCCATTTTGGCAAGGCTCCTATGCAAAAAAAAGGGAAAATCTAGTGAAATCATACCTGTGAAATGCAGAAGCATCTTGAAATGATATGTGTAGACCTTATGGTATCTGACTTCACATGTAAAGTATCTTTGGATGTTGAACAACAACTTTGCATAGGTGTCTTTGATGCAGCTTCTAGGTATTGCATTATTGAGGTCCATATCTACATATTCAGGTTTCAAGAATTCCTTGCATGGTTCCATATCAATTTTAAAACCTTTAAACCAAGTCTCTTGCCCCCTTGGTATTTCTGTCACAGAAGCAATAATCTCAGGTGTAATTGGCACATTTAACATCCCAAATTTGGTAGTTGTTCCACTAAAGTTTAAGGCAAATTATTTAGACACTTGTGTGTGGCAACCTTGCAGCTTTTCACAAAACCGGAGACATCTGCTTTGCTAAAAGCCTCCATCACTGTTTGATATTCAATTATGGCCTTCATATTTTCAGGCTCATATCTTAAGCACTGTCCCCCTCTATGGAACTTCTTTTCCTCTGCCATGCTTCTCAGAAAAACCTATCAGCTTCACCTGAATGTATGAAACAACCTCACTTGATTAGGATGGAAACTGCCTTGCTTGAATATATGGAACAACCTTGCTTGATTAGGATAAAGATAACCTTTGTATAGAACAACCATAGGTTTATCTTGACTACTCCAGAGCTCAGACACTCGTATGGAGGTAAATGAAAACGAGAATGACCAAATTAGGTAAGATTTTGAATTTGAAATTTCATCTCATAACTGAATGATGCCTCATTCATACCCTATCATGACGATGATGACTATGAGACAGGTAAGTACATTGAATATGATCACTAACTGACTCACCATACCACTTAACCTATCATTTCCTAACTGATTTTGACAAATTTCAGCTCAATTGACAAGATGGTTAAGAAACCGTGCTTTCGTAGTGCCCACAGTGTATTTTTCCTAGTTTGTGCTACGAAACTATTAGCGCTTTCGTAGCGCAAATCCATTTTTTTTAACTAGTGGCGCCATGAAAATGAGGATTCTTGGCTAATTGCAGAAATTTAACCCGAAACCTTATGGAATGAGTCCTAAATGGAAAATGTGAGTATTTGATCACGGAATGGATCTTTAAAGGAATTTATTTGGATTCAATGATGACCTTTAAACTTAAAGAAAAAAAAATCTAACCTACCCTTAACAAAATCCTAAAATGACTTTCAAAGCTATTTTGAGACCATGATCAAAAACAAAGTTGACATAATGATGTTTTTGTTTTTTTTTTTTTTGGGTGATAACATAAATAACAAAATATACTCAGATAACACAGTGCATCGCCAAAACTAGTCTTTAAATTAGATTCCAACAGTTCAGTACAACAAAATTTTCCCTTACAGTTACCCTTCCACACACACAGCCAACATAAGCCTTTCTATCCAAACCCAGACTTAAAACGTGTATCACTGACTGTCGAGCAGGAAAATCCCCTCTGTGGATAGAGACGATCCCTCTAGCCCTAGGGTGGGTCTAGAAAAAAGGGAACATGCTGGAATTTCAAATCCATAGCTTATAAATGAAAGATGAACTGGGATAGATATCCTACCTCGGTCCAATGCTTGTGTCGTGGCATGCAGCATCGATCCTCCGATATTTGTCTTCACACGTCAGGGTTCGTCAGTGATGATGTCTGTGAACCTACACAAAGATCAAGTGAATGATGGCAACATACGATAATATACCTTCATTTATAGCTATTCGATTGGTCAAGGAGAATCAAACATTTTTCATATAATTGAACACAAAATTGGAACACTAGGCGAATTGTGAGGTCTAAAAAGGGCCTCCTAAGAAAAATTTACAGCAAAAATAAACATTATAAGAACTAATAGGATTCAAGATGATGATGTCAACCATGGGGAATGATTCACCATTTTTAAGTAAAAGGGTAAAAAGATTAAAAAATAATAAAATAATAAAACTGCTTTTTCAACTCGTATTTTCAACTTATCTCCGAATTTGTTTACTCAAATTTCGAGTGGGAGTACTCGTTGGATGCAAAATTTGATTCTTCATCCAAGGAGTACCCATGTTGCATACTTTAAATGGACCTTGCTACACAAAAAATGAGGAATACATAAAAAAATGTGATTACAATCACATTTTTCATGTATTTCTCATTTATCATGTAGCAGGACCCATCAAAAGTATGCAACATGGGTACTCCTTTGATGAAGAATTAAATTTTGCATCCAAAGAGTACTCTCGCTCGAAATATGAGTAAAAACTTTGGGAGATAAGTTGAAAATATGAGTTGAAAAAGTAGTTTTTTCATTTTTCGCTCTAAAATTTGATGATGTCATTAAATCTTGTTTTATTATTTCCACTATTATTTTATAATTTCCTTAGGAGGCCCATTTTAGACCTCAAAATTCCCCTAATGCCAAAAAACCCGTCGTGTATTATTGATAGAGAAAATAATTTTACAACCTTAATGCCTTGATGTTGCAGGCCTCCTTCGACGGGTTTAGTTTGGTGCGTCTCAAGCATTCGTTTGGGATTGGACTTGATGAGGCAATGGGCCTAAAATCTCTCTCAACAATGGATTCTTCTCTGCCTTCTTATACACACCAGCTATAGTAATGATTGTTCAGCTAGTTGAATCAATGTGAGGAGGGAGAATTTATAAGAGAGGAGGAGGTGGTTTGGGATCCCACATGAGGTGGAGGAGAGGTCTATCCCTTTGGGGAGTTGCACAATTGTAGGAAAAAATAGGCCAAAGGGAAAAAATCGACATTATTCAATCGAACAAACCATGATGACTTCGCTCACGAAGTTGTTAGGCATGGAAACTTCGTTTCTATTTTTCAAAAAATTCCAAAAAAAGCTCAGCACGGGTGCCCTTCTGAGACAGAGCGCTAAAGGGCACGGGGCCCATTGTTAATTTCTCCATGAGCGCAAGGCCATAAATGCCTACCAGCTCCGACCCAAAATCATATGTCTTTGAATGTCTGCTTGAGGAATGATCAACAGAGAAGATGTTCTTGACATGCCAAAGGATGCAATGATACTTATGGCAAAGTATGAGAGTACACAGAAGTCACCGAAATGGTCCTCCAATGTTCGGGATGGGGATTGCAAGGACGGTGACAAAATACTATGTAACATATGCCCCCTAAAGCATGGAGTCCAAGAGAGAGGGAGGGGTGAAATGCTTTATGAGAACATGCCCAAACTAAAATGTCGTCGTCAGAAGACCTGCAAGAACAAGTACAAATGATACTTTAATACATGAACTTGTGGTATGGGCGTAGTCATCCATAATAGAGTACATCCAATAATAAGATCCAAGGTATGGACACAGCCATCCAGTAAGAAGGATCATCA
Source organism: Pinus albicaulis (assembly GCA_034641835.2). Classification (NCBI taxonomy): domain Eukaryota; kingdom Viridiplantae; phylum Streptophyta; class Pinopsida; order Pinales; family Pinaceae; genus Pinus; species Pinus albicaulis. Next base: position 114,451,986 of record CM076581.1, read on the forward strand.
AATAGACTCAGGTATGGTTGCAGCCATCCAATCAGAAGTGTCATGCATATATTCATGATAAACTAAATCATCTTACAGCCTAGATTTCATCAGACAAAACCCAGGGTCTTGCGCTCCATCTTGACCTGAACAAGTACAAATTCAAGCATGTGAATGAGTGAGCTAAAGTTAAAAATGTAATAGAATCAACTGATTACCAGCCAAATGATGAAAGTTGTTAACATGCATGAGAGAAACCACCAATAATGACAATGTCTCTCAAGGTAAAACTAGTACAATCTGTGGAATGTGAATAGTGAGATGAAGTCAAACAACTGCAAAATCACTCGATCGAAGGCCAATGATGAGGACCTGTCATCGAATGCGAAGAACTTTCCAATGAGGCATGCGAGCTCTAAGGTACCGGAAGGGAGTCTCTAGATTAGGTTCCTGGATAATGAGATGAAGTGGACAGAAAGTGACCGGTCGAAGGAGGGCCATAATGTTTCCCACATCATCGACACGAGACAAAGGAACAATATGGTAGTGAATCAGGACTAAAAATAGGATCAGGGGTTGAAAACTGCAGAAGGAACTTCTCTTGAACATATTGGCGACACAGATCCCGAATTTGGTAGTATTTGACATCAAGGGATCTGAGGTCATGGTGACATGGCAAAGAGCAGATGAGAGGTCAAAATAGATAACCCAAACCCATGGAGGAAAAATGACGAATGGGATGTCCCCAAACCAACACAAATTGCAGACAAGTGTCATGTTCAAGAGCGACATATTGCCGACACGACTGAGAACTGGTTCCATTTCCCCCCACCATTTCTGGCGAGCACCCCAATTATTTTTGGGAACAATCTTGAAGGGGGTATCATATGCTTTTCATATAATTTTTTCCTTCAGAAAAATCCATCCTAGTACATTTTATGAGCCCTAGGTAGGAGGAACTTGGTAACATCATGGTGACGATTTTCGATGTCATTTAGGTTTTAACGAGTCTAACAAAGGAATAACTTGGCGTATTTTCATGTTTAGATAGTTTGAAAAGAAGCAAAAAAGAAAAATCCAGTAGGTTTTTTGGGGTGTGTTTGGTGCACGTATGTACGAAATCACCCCAACTTAAGGGGTGTGGTCTACCCACTTATGTTATTGGTAATAGGTAGAAAAATAAGTGGAGTCAAATGAGTTAGTGGAACAAGCTAGAATCAATAAGCATACTAGATAGAGAAATAACATGCATATATAAACTAAAAAATAAAACAAATAAACACGAGGTCTAAAAAGAGTCAAAGGACAAAAATAATACGAACAATGGCTCTAAGCCACTCTTATTGAGCACTGGTAGTAATAAGAGTGAAACTTTACCCTCTTGCCAAAGGGCCCCTAGAAAATGGTTCTAGGTCCTGATGCAAGGATGTTTTTATCCCAAGCTTGCCTCGGTGTAGTCTCCCTCTCTCTCTACTGTGTTGGACTGGACTTGTTGGATGGCCAACAATTGAGTCCCCACTATCTTCAGCTCCGGCTCACACACTGCTGGTATTGCTTGCGAAATTCTGGCCAGCATAACAATGTTTTCACCAATTCTTCATCTCATGGTGGTCTTATATAGGAGATTTCAAATCCTCCCTTCCCTCTCTTGGTACATGGAAGATGGTGACCCAACAGAGGGGTATGATTCCTTTGTGTGCTCCAAATATTCCATTGTGTGCTCACATAATGTCTAAGGAGGCGTTGGTGGTTGTCCTTAGGCGGCTCCAAGTAAGGGGTCACTTGTCCTTTGCTTTGTGTGGTCTCGGATAGTGACATTTCACCACTCCTAGGATTGCGTGCATATGAGGCAAAAAGGCGTGCAAAAGGCACTCTTCACAAAAGATTATGCACACAAATAACATTTAGGACTAGTTCAAATTTTTTCCTCAGACCTTAGAGATTTTTAAATACTTTCTAGATTCTATAATGTCTTCCAGCCCTACAAATCCTTTTGCCTGACATTAATTAATGTCATCTTCTGTTGTATGATTTTCCAGTGTTAACAATTTCCCCCTAATGTGTGAGGTCTAGGAAGCACTGTATAGCCGAAATACATTATAGTTTCTTTTCTGTATCGTGTGTAGAGAGAGAGAGAGAGAGACCTGCGTGAAGCTTGGAATTGAAAACACCCTACACCGTTTCCAAGAATGACCATGACCTAGGGGATCCCTGTAAGCAAATAAAATTTACAATACATATACAAATTTTCTACGAGGCAGGCATGTCCCATGCTCATGATGTTGTGGCTAGTTAAACAAATCTATTTGACAGACACATGTTCTATCAGTATCGCTTATATGGTAGTGATCTGGTGGTTGCTGATGACGACTGTTGATGCCCTCAGGGGCATTTTTTCTTTGAAAATATGTGGAATGTGGTACCCATATGCATAAAATTGGTATGGCATATAGCTACGCATTGTACGCATAGGTGCTAGCTGGGACTTTCCCATGTAAGCATTGTTGAAAGAGACGCTTATGGAGGCACGAGTCTTCGACAAATTTTATCAAAGTGCAATGGTTGTAAGGTACGATACCATCTTGACATGAAATCTTTTGTCGTAGTAAAGTTTCAGGAGGATCGATGACATCTGTGGACAATGATGTCTCCCATAGTGCCACCCAAGGATGCTCCTTGTATGGGGAGGGGTGATCCAAGGTACCGCTTCCTTTTCGGAAAATAGGTGTCGAGTGTAATATCCCAAAAGGGAGAATGCAGTAATACTTAAACAAAATATAAGATCTAAAACTAAGTAAATAATAAATCTCAAGACAACATCAGAATATACAGAGAAGCTGAGCCATTTTATTATATGGAGATGAATCAGTTACACAATGTTCAGAAAATGAGTAGATCTAGCCCAAGAGATGGCCTAGACTCACCCTACAATGGTGCTACAACTAGCATTGCGTAACTGGTGAGCTTACAGGAAGCAATAATATGTTGTCCCTTCTGTTGCTGATATGCATGAACTACTGCAAAAGGAAATTCAAATCTAGGGAGTTCAAGAGCTCTAATGATGCCAAGATTCAACATTTGGCCAATGTGATAGAAACCCAAGATAACCCAGAAAGGATTTTCCAGATCTACAACTTTGGAAAATCGCCCTCCTAGGGTTTGATCCTTTATCTTCTCGGATTACAGATTTGAAGCTAGATCTGACAAATATATGGCTGAAATATGTCACAAGATCAGATCTAAGCTTGAAGTGTTGATCCCTCCTTCAGATCTACAAGCTAGAAACTCTAGATCTAGCTTCTCAATCCTCCAATGATGATTGTAGCTGCTGCTATGCAACTGCTCATAAAAAATGTGCTGTAAGGGAAAGAGAGGCTCTATGCATACTAAAATATGCTGCAATAGATTCCAGGCTAATGGGAATATTGATGGAAAGGTGAGGGGATGATCCCACACAGGATTACTAGTTGAAATGCTAGCAACTTCCTTCCTCCTTTGGATCTGCATTAATGGACAGCATCATTCTGGATGGAATTATTGTTGCTAGGAGGTCAATAAAATTTGACCTGATGCTAGATCTAATATGAAGCTCTGGGAAAGTTGATCTTCAAGCCCAAGGTGATAGGAATAATCCTACACCGGTTCTCCATCTGAAATACTGAAGACAACCTCCACCTTCCAAACTGATCTACAAGAATTACGTAATTCTTGAAGGTATATGTTTTGCAGATGATGGAAAATATAATGGGAACCAATGGCTGATGTGAAATGAAGTACAACCCTCTTCCAAGAGATCATTCAATGAAAGAGGAGGGATTCTCGACTAGAAACACCCTATGCTAAATAGCACTTGCAATCTTTGCTAAACAGCCCAAGAAAGCAATGGAATGTCACATGGCAATTCCAGATCTAAAAAAACCTCAAAATCTATAATCATAGCCTGCCTTCATTGTTGTATTCATCTCCTTTATATAGTTTATGAGCCTTCCCATGCCTTGGCCCTTATCTAAATTGTGTTGTGCATGTGGACATGATCCTCCATGTTTGACTGCGCTGTCTTTCCAATTCATCCATCATGTCTAGGTGAAATGTACACCCTCTCCATCATGTTTGCATTAATTGCACAACTCCTCCATCATCTCACCATGAATGCTCCATGATCTTTTGTTTTATCGCTTCCAAGATCTTAGTTGATTGTATCAACCTCAATGATTTATCTCATTAATGAGACATGATCTTCAATCCATTCACATTAGTAGTTGCTCCACTACCCCCTTTATGTATATATAGGCTTAATTAATCCACCTTCACACATAAAAAGTGGATATTTATTAATCTTGAGGATTATGGGTCCCTCCACCCTTTTACTTACTTAATTAAGTAGGTTTATTAAGAACTCTAATATTCCAAATATCATGTGAAAAAATTGGAATATTATAGTCCTCCTCGGAAAAATGTTGCTTGTCCTCAAGAAACTACAATAAGTGGATGCTACAACAAACATCCTCCCTCCAAATGGCATCCTCATGTGGAAGGCCTTCCAATCTGTCACCATGTGTCATGCATGTCCAACTCCAAATTTTCCTCTCTAGAATGTCTAGAATGGTCTCAAATTGAAAAGTTAGACACCCTTCCTCATCAATGAATCTCTAAGTGGCAACCAAATGATGACCAAAGTTCTCCTCTATACATGAGATACATAAGATTAAGTGGTTCATTCCCAAAGTAGAAATTCCTAACTCATGTACTATCTCTCCACCCCATGATACATAGAGTAGATTGAATCTATCAATGCTCACATCATTGGCCTTGTTGGTCATGTAAGAATCTCATCAACATAGTGATCAACAAGAAGTAGAGACATATGGGAAAACATAAACAATGTCAAACCATATTCTCCTAATAACAACTAATGCAACAAAGCCTCCTACTGCCATGCTAGATCATCATGAAAACAAGTAAGAGAGCCATACTCTCTCAAAAGAAGCCACTGCAACAATGCTTCTTGTTTCCATGCCAAGTTAAAATCAATGATAATATGAGAGCCGTACTCTCTCAAAAGAATCCATCTCAGCAATGCTTCTTGCTGCCATACCATATCATGATTGTACCAAATGTAGTGGCCATATTCTCTCAAGAGAAGCCACCTCAATAAGGCATCTTGCTGTCCCATCACATCATCATCATACCATGTACAATGAACATAATCACCCAATAGAAGCCAACGCTGTAAGGCCTCTCGTTGCCATCCCCCAACAATGTCATGCAATGTATGGGAAGAACGTGCCTGTATCCTGAGGAATTATAGTACCATGATTCTTATCGCTCTCGTATTATCATGATGCATCTATGGAACAGAGACAGGGTAAAATAATCTCACTGAATATGAGGAAACAAAGTCCAGAAAAAAAAGAGAGTGATTGTGCACACACATATTATTACATACATTATATTTTAAAGAGGTCTGTGGCATGAATCAGAAAATTATTACTCATTGAGTGGTAGGCATACTCACCCAAGAGTAACCAGCGCAGCCATGCTTCTTGCTGGTCTGTATCATAGATCTGCAAGTGGTTTGGAAACCCCTTGCTCCATACTATCAACCATTCATCCCAATGTGGATAATGGATCTCATTCTACAAATAATTGGCATCCTCCCATTGTAGGACACCAACCTCCCCAAAATTATGAAGAACTTTGCACTCCATGTTGAAGAGCACCTCTAATGAGATCTCTTAATGAGACCTTCATCTCATCCATGGCCTTCCAAAACCAATGAGGTTCTAGATCTGCTTCAGGTAGAAGTCTCCCTTTGAGCTGTGACATGCTCATTGAGAAAGTTTCATCAAGAAAGGAGAAAAGACTTCTCATCTCAAGATGTCTACCATTTATCATCATATCCTCCATTGCTTCATGAGTGAAGCTACCTTCAGAATGCTCCAAGAATAATGGGGCTCCTTCTTTATCACTGCTACTAAGTGACAGTGTTGTATATCTATAGGGTAATACATATGTTGTCTCCAAGCAAGGTACAATAATGATCTCATAACCATTCATTGTACATATGATCATGCTTATCCCTTCTTCTAAAACTGTACACTCTGACTCAAGAGGTTGAATGTAGTCCATCCATGATAAACTGGGATAGCTTTTCATCTCCTCCTTGATTAGATCAAGGGTCCTCTACGCTGTGATATGTTGCTGCTTCAAATCAACATTTTGATCTAACCCTTGGTTATGCATTGGCCCTGATGGCTATCCCCATAAGTTTCAATAATATCTACTGAAACAATAAGTGATGAATGTGTATGCATACCTTGGATCAACTGATGTGTGGGAACCTCTTGACAGAACACAAGAGTTCCTCCAACTGGGACAATGGTGTCTCCAACTACTGGTAAGAGAGATGGCTGTTCTTTTACCAATGTACCAGTGCTGGAATCTTCCTCCTCTTCCTCATGCATCTCCTGAATCATGCATGGGACTCTATATGTCAAGAGCTCAAGGCTATCTTGCAAGGTTGCAAGTGTCTCTTCTCTAGATGCAAGTACTTTTGCAGCTGGAGATGAATGTAGTGACCTCTTGTCCAGAGTGATAAGATTGACATCCTCCTTTGTTTCCTTAGGAAATGTCTCTTTGTGACATATCTCTATCTTCTTCATATCAAACTTCTTCCTCAACTTGTGAAATCAATCTGAATATTTAGTCACATTTGCATGCTCCATGTGACTAAACCACCAATCATTAGCTTCACCTAAAAGATGAAGTGCTGCAATTTGGACAACCTCTTTTTCAGCCAAAGGATGTAGCATGAAAAATGTATCTAACTCTTTCCTCCAAGCCTTAATAGTGCTTGAGGAAGACCCATCAAATGTAGGAAAATAAAATCTATTATGCCTCTTTATTCTATGGCTGCTATAGGATCTTCTTTCTTCTTTGAGTTCAAAGAATCCTTGGAGAGTTAGAATTTCTCTGAATGCTCTAGACTGTGCTTTGTACTCTTCAAGATACAACTTGAGAGTCTCATGAGTCTCAGGTTCTCTTCTTTCTTCATTTCTATACCTCTCACCTTCTCTAAAGAAAGTGGGCATAGTAGATCTATGAGGAGATCTATGATCCTTTGGTTTCCTTTTCTGCTAATAGGATGTGATTGGACCTTCTTTATCAAATCTTCTTCTTGGATCCTCTTTGTGCCTTCCCTTCATTTGTTTGACCTCCTTGGAGAGATATTGCTTGGTTCTAAATAAAGGAGTCGCAAGACTATCCTCCTTCATGATAGATCTCATCTATTTGCTTCTTCTTTTGATGAAAAAGATGAAGTGTCTACAAGCTGAGACAAAGATCATGCTCTGATACCACTGTAATATCCCAAAAGGGAAAATGCAGTAATACTTAAACACAATATAAGATCTGCAACTAAGTAAACAATAAATCTCAAGACAACATTAGAATATATAGAGAAGTTGAGCCATTTTATTATATGAAGATGAATCAGTTACACAATGTTCAAAAAATGAGTAGAGCTAGCCCAAGAGATGGCCTAGAATCACCCTACAATGTTGCTGCAACTAGCACTGCATAACTGGTGAGCTTACAGGAAGAAATATTGTGATGTCCCTTTTGCTGCTAATATGCATGAACTGCTGCAAAAGGAAATGCAGATCTAGGGAGCTCAAGAGCTCTGATGATGCCAAGATTCAAGATCTAGCCAATGTGATGGAAACCCAAGATAACCCAGAGAGGATTTTCCAGATCTACAACTTTAGAAAATCACCCTCCTAGGGTTTGATCCTTTATCTGTTGCGATTACATATCTGAATCTAGATCTGAAAAATATATGGCTGAAATATGTCACAAGATCAGATCTAAGCTTGAAGGGCTGATCTTCAGATCTATAAGCTAGAAGCTCTAGATCTAGCTTCTCAATCCTCTAATGATGATTACTGCAGCTGCTACACAACTGCTCATAAAAACTGTGTTGTAAGGTAAAGAGAGGCTCTATGCCAGCTGAAATATGCTTCAATAGATTCCAGGCTAATGGGAATACTGATGGAAAGGTGAGGGGATGATCCCACACAGAATTACTAGCTGAAATGCTAGCAACTTCCTTCCTCCTTTGGATCTGCAATAATGGAAAACGTAATTCTGGATGGAATTACTGCTGATAGGAGGTTAATAACATTTGGCCTGATGCTAGATCTAATATGAAGCTCTGGGAAAGATGATCTTCAAGCCCAAGGTGATATGAATAATCCTACACCGGTTCTCCAGCTAAAATATTGAAGAAAACCTCCACCTTCCATACTGGTCTACAGGAATTGTGTAATCCCTGAAGGTATATGTTCTATAAATGATGGAAAATATAATGAGCACCAATGCCTGATGTGAAATGAAGTACAACCCTCTTCCAAGAGATCACTCAATGAAAGAGGAGGGGTTCTCGACCAGGAAAACCCTATGCTAAACAACACTTGCAATCTATGCTAAATAGCCCAAGAAAGCAATGGAATGTCAAATGACAATTCTAGATCTAAAAAGACCTCAAAATATATAATAAATAGCTTGCCTTCATTGTTGTCTTCATCTCCTTTATATAGTTTATGAGCCTTCCCATGCCTTGGCCCTTATCTAAACTGCGTTGTGCATGTGGACATGATCCTCCATGTTTGACTGCGCTATCTTTCCAAGTCATCCATCATGTCTAGGTGCAATGTACACCCTCTCCATCATGTGTGCATTAATTGCACAACTCCTCCATCATCTCACCATGAATGCTCCATGATATTCTGTTTGATCCCTTCCAAGATTTTAGTTGACTGTATCAACCTCCATGATTTATCTCATTAATAAGACATGATCTTCAATCCATTCACATTAGTAGTTTCTCCACTACCTCCTTTATGTAGATCTAGGATTAATCATTCCACATTCACACATAAAAGTGGATATTTATTCATCTTGAGGATTATGGGTCCCACCACCCTTTTATTTACTTAATTCAGTAGGTTTATTAAGAACTCTAATATTCCAAATATCATGTGAAAATTTGGGAATATTACATCAAAGTCGACAAAAAGGAAGCCTCAACCGAACGAGGGGTCACTGATATGAGGGATTGGGGACTGTGATGTGATGGGTTTAACATAGGCATTTTGGCAAGGGGTGACTGAAAACTGATGATGGGGATTCAGTGGCCCAAGGTCGGAGTATACTAAGCAGCTTGGTGACAGTCATAGTTATTTCTGATGGATAAATCCTTGGAGTCGGTAGGACTTCTAGGGTGGGTATAAATTGGCTATGAAGGTCAAGGTGGCTTGTGCATGGGGGTATAATACTCTGAATAAGGGTGTTCAGGGACTGCTACTGTGGGAGAAAAGATGAAATGAGAGGGTGAAGGACGTAGTGCACTGTTCGGGTCTTTGTACACTTACCAAAAGAATAAAATAATGGGGTTTGGTTTGTACAAAACACAGAGATGGGAACCCCAAAACATGAAATTTTTCGCTCACTGATGTTGTGAGGAAGGTGTTTTGCTAAGGGTGGGGATCCCATTGGTTGGTCTCATGTGTGGGGTTGATGAAGTATATGAAAAAGTATCACATATGGGATTATGCTGGTGGAGGTATGGTGGGCCAAATTCGAGGCGCGGTGGTGCGCTCTTGATCTACTTGAACAACCTGGTTGTCTAGGAAGGGGGTTTTAACTTGTATGGTAAACTTGACCTTATGCATGGTGAATGGATGGGAATAGGTGCTTCTTGAATTGAAGTGTTATGGCCATGGTGTCACTTTTGTTGTGATGTATGGTCTACTGCGGGTGACGAGCGCCATGGAGGGGAGGCTCTACCGACCAACGAGGATGTTTATCATGTGTAGGGTGGGGTGATGATAAAAATAGTCAGATGTGAGGACCCTATGGTTTATTTTTGATGGAGAAATGATGTCGAGATATGCATAGTTTTCTAGGACTCTATCATGCTGGGGGTAGAATGATACCTGCTTTGGATCTTTCAGGAGATGGTATTGTGTATGGTTTGCAAGCTTTTCCTACAAAAACAACTGCCTCAAGTGAAAGCATCTTCTTTATCAAATATTATTGAAAGTCATGAGCTTTAAAAAGAAGATGAGAGAGGGAATACCTGCCGGTGCTGAAAAAATAATATTTTGGGAGTGCGATTGCGTGGCATCACCTCTGTTCGCTTGTGAGTAGTTACTTGGCTCCTATTTTTTATTTCAATTGGCGTTTCCCCCAGATTGAGATTATGGGGGGCGTTTCTGGTTACTGCCCCGTGTCCAAGATCTCCCCGAATACAGATTACTGCTACCTAGGTGACTTGAGGTCAAAGACCTGACCAAGCCATCTGCAACAATTGATGCACTTGATAACTCAAGAGGATGAGGTAACCAGGTTCCCCTGTCCCTAGCTAGTGTATGGTGGCTTGGTGCGAGGAGAGACAAACGGTTGTCTTTCCGATGACTATTGCTCCTCCTGCAGATACAGGATGATACGGGGTTCATCCCTGACAGATTGGGTGGGGGGATCCTCTTGATAGGACCGCTTGATGGCGTGTAAGGCGTCTCTATATTGCGATATCTCTGGGAAATGATAGGTATAGTGCCCATAGATGCTGCAGATAGCACATGCATGATTGGTACGCAATGCTTTGCCTTTAAATTTGCTGGTAGGTTCCTTTTTACGGGAAAGTTGCATCGTGATGTCTATCTTAGAGCCAAGGAGTGGTTTTAATTCATCCAACTCTAGATAGATATGGGTAGGGTGACCTATTACATCGCATATGGTGCAGACTGGTGATTCCCATTGAACAGCGGGTGTCACCATATTCTTTCCTCTTTTCTCGGTTTTCTTAGTCGTAATAACCAATTTTGCAATGGGAATTTCCTTTGCAGGGGTGGTTTCGACTTCTTCTTGGATGAGTGGGGCCTCCTTAGGATTAAGGGGCTTCAATCTTGTGGCAGTAACATGGGTGTCTCCTGTTCCTACAGGGGGGACGAGGTACCAAAATTGGATTTCCAATGATATGTTGGGTAATACTAGTGTTTCCAAAACCTTCTGGGAGATGAAATCAGCTGGGGGGTAGAGGAAAGGGGTTTAGGAGGTGGTGTAGGCTAGAGAGGTTGTCATGGCTGATGACTTGGTGCCATTACTGCTTGTGTCTGTGTCCTGACCAACTTCGGTACTTGATGTGGACATCATGCACACCAGATCCCCTGTGACAGCGGGCGATGATTTAGGGATTATGGGAGGATATCCTAGGAATGACCCTAGAACGGATGATGGCTTGAATTGGTCAGGGCCATATTCTTGTTACTATGAGAGAGCATCCGAGGATGTATCTACATAGGGTAGAATTACATCAGTGTTTGTTAGGGGTTGCTTCTCGATGTGCGTCAGTTGGTCTATAGTAATGATGCGGTCTTCGTGGGGGAACATCATGATGTGGAAGATGGAGGAGGGTATGGCAGAAATTGCGTACACATAACTCTGCCCAAGGAGTATATTTTAGTCCAGGTGAGCATCCAAGACTTCAATGTCTATGTGGACTATCTTTCCGGCTAAGCAGACTGGGAAGTTTTGGTAGAGGCCGACGGGGGTTGATGGATGACCATCATATGCTTGAAGCATGATGACTAAGGGTTTTAGTTAGGGAGAACCTAAATTCTACCAAACATCTTTGGACATGATGCATGTGGATGCACCCTCGTCTATGACACATCGGTGAAATGTGATATTCTAGATCGACACTAGTATCTGGAAGGCAACCATGGAAGGAAGCCGAGGGGTGGTTTTGTCTAAGTCAAAAGCCATTAGGCGTGTATCAGTAGGGTCGATAGTGTCTAACGCGGAAAGTAGGTCTTTCCATTGTTTTGGGCATGACGGAAATACTTCCAAAGCTGACATAGCAACGGGAGACTCTACTAAATCATCCACAATGCTATAATTATGGGCCGCTTTGGAGTAGTTTCCTGCTCGCCTATTAGGTCCCTTCGCCATTTTAGGCAATGGTTCTATAGGCATCTTTGAAATGGTCAAAGGTGAAGTCGGTGCACTGGTACTTGCCCCTGATGTATTAGTGTCTGGTGGGGTGTCGTAATTGTGATTCCGTGTTTGGAAAAACATCTCTTCTCCAGTAATGTATATTTCATAGTTACTTTTCTCAGAATTGTCTATATTTTGCTGCTGAGTGCTTACCATCCCTTGATGGGAGAAAGGTTCTTGCATCACAGCTGGTTGCTGGGAAGTTTCTCCTTGTCCTTGGTTACTCGGTAGCTTCTTCAGCTCAGGGAGATCAAGACAGTGGTGAGTATAGTGGTCGTACTCACCACATATCGAACAGGAATGGTTTGTTCGAAGAGGTGGCCTTTTTCTCTGCCGTTGGGCATTGCTTGGCTCCTGGTTTTGATTCCAGTTGGAGTTGCCTCTAGCCTGGGATCGTGGTGGGCACTGCTAGTTGCTGCCCCCTTGTCCAGGGTTCCCTTTTGTCTTGTTTTTTGATTTTTTCTTCACCACGTTAGGAGGGTAGTTCTCTTGATTATATTGGTGTGGTTGGTTTTTGGATGAGTGCAAAAAGTTCACCTATGCATTGGTTTGCATAGGTGGGTCATGTGTTGGGGACTAAGCATAACACGGTCCCTGGTTTGTACCTGGTTGTTGGAGGGGAGTTCTTCCGTCAGTGTTTCTTTCTGCGTACTGATTCCCCTGAGCCGGACGATAAGGTCCTCCCTAGTGATACGCTGATGCCCTATTGGTCAAATTTTGCTGAGGCATATGATGACTTTGAAAACCAGTTTGAGGTACGTTCTGGGTAGAAATTGATGTGTAACTGGGGTTTTGATTGCTGCTGCCTAGGTATCCTTGAGTCAATGACCCAATTAGCCCGTATGCAGAGTTCGACGCGCCTGGAAATTCTTGATAAGTTTGGAGGCGCGAGGCATTAGGTAGGATGTTATAAATGTATCTTGACTGCGTATAAATCAGCTCAAGCTTATGGGATTTGCTGATTGCATCCTCTTTGGATGTGGGATTCTGTTGCGCCACATCCTTTGAAATCTCTGTTGTAAGATTTTTCAAGAACAAATCTAAGAGAACCCAATCGTTGAGTTTAGCTTTACATAAACTGCAATGCTTCTCCATTCATAAAGATGGTCTGAGATATGGATGACGGGGGTTTGTCTAAAATGAGTCAGTGATTCCATTCCAGAATGATGGTGAATGGGTAACTGAAAATATGTTAGGAACGTGGTAGCGAGGGCGCTAAAGGTCGCATGTGAAGCTGAGGGTTGCTCCATGTACCACTTCGCGGCTACTCTTGTAAGAGTGCGTTGAAATAATCTCAATCTAATAGTGTCATCAATGATATTGTTTGATGAGCACCACAGGTGAAAGGTCATGGCATGATTACCTGGGTCTTCCACTTGCTTGCGTTCGAATTTTGGAATATCCAAAGGGAGCTTCGTGGGCATGGGAGGCCATGTAGGATCATGTGCGATGGGTCATTCGTCAACTTGGTTAAATCAGGTACATTCAACGAAGCTAAGAAACGTGACTGAGAGGTTGACGCCATTGCAATGTGCGAAAAAATGAAGTTTTGGTTAGGAAGAGGGTTGGTTTGTGACTTACCCTATTGTGTATTCAGCTAGATTCCCGAATGGGATGCACTCCTCTTCCCCGTAAGGGTCATGGGAGGAGTGGTGTGTGGTGTGGTGTTGGGAGACCGACTAGGGTTCCCAACTACATCTTCCCCAATAAAGGATGAACCAATAATGGTGGTAGCATTCCGTCTTTGACACTTGAATGGCGAAAGACTTGGAACCCTTCCCAGTAATGGGAAGGTCCAAAAGACGCCTGGATCGATGAGGTTTTTTTGGGACCATTTAGGTGTCGACCAGGTTTGGTTTTGGAAAAAATTGAGAGGATAGAGTCTACGATCAAAGAAAACTTCTTGTCACATACATAAAACAAAGCAAAAAATAAAATAAATCTCCCTTTAAATTAATCTATGTGATCGAGAAATCAAAAAAGTGGTTTTTGTTTATTTGCTTATGATACTCAAAATCCTAGAAGACCTATGCATCCTCACACACTCAAACGTAACTATGCCTTGAGAATATTTCTTGTGAGTGCTGGCACAATGTCATGTAAGAGCTGGTGACGCCCCCAGTCAGCTGAAGAGAATCCACCAAGGTAAGGGTAGAGTGTCTGGCACTTGCCTGCACCATCACCTATCAGGAAAAGGTTGCCCTAGTTTTTGGCCACTAAGAACCACCATCCCACGTGAGCATTCGTGTCTTGGGCTTCTTGGTAGTCAAATAATAGTACCGAGTATCAACCGGGTCAGGTAGCCCCAACTAATACCGCACGCACTGTGCCTAAGCCTAACCCCCTCTGAAATGGGTCTCTGTCACGCTCAGGTTTTCTTTGCCATGGGCTGATATGTGGATTTGAAGCTCCCTAGATAAACAACTTCTATGTTTCAATATGGAGCATGATCAAGGCGGCTTATTGGATGCCTACCCCCTTGATCCTAACTTAAGATATAAATTCTTTTGTGGCCCCTGTGGGGAGAATTTAGTGAGTTTGGTTAAGTTAGTTTTAGGTGTATTTTCTTTGCTTAGTGGGTGAGTGTGTGTGAGCACAAAGTGGACAAGAACATAGTTTGAATGTGTGTATATCGATGATCCTTTACAAAATCCCCTATTTAAACTATGTTGTATTGTTCCTGGCTCAAAAGAAAAACATGTGTGGATAATGGGCCGCTTTCTATTTTTCCTAGTTAATCTATCTGACTAACTATAGGGAGATGGAAAATTGTGAATAGGTAGCGTTCATATGCTTACCGAGGATCACCAGAGGGTGAAAAGGTAGCAGAGATTACTTGCTCTTCTATAAACAATTCAATCCTAGTCCTGATATTCCTAGTGCAAAAATTAAACTAAACTAAAAATTTTACACTAGAAAAAAGAAAACCAGCTATGCATGCGTGGTCTTGGGCCACTTACTTGGGCTAGTTATCTAGGTGTGTAAGTACCAAAATTTGCAAAACATAATTTTTTTTTCAGAATGCAAGTTATTCCCCCCCCCGCCCTACTTAAACTATGTGTGAACTTTGCAAAAATAAACTTGAAATAAAATTGACACTAAGCCTACAAAAATTAGCTAAGAGAGAGCTTTAAAAAGTTGCGGGGTACCACAACCAGTGCTGGCAGGTGTATTAGGGGCTGCCAAGCACTTTACAAGCAGGAAAAAACAGAAACTTGGGAGAAATTTCTCATTTTGTATTTTACGCGTGTTATCACTAATTTTTTTTTTCAAAACTTGGACAGTTTGCTTTGTCCCTAGTCATGGTTTTAGATAGGTGTTAAGTCATTTTAAGTTTTTAGGGGTTAAGTGATTGGGTTAGAGTCTCATTTTCATTTACAAAATAAAGTCCAACAACCTTATTTCATACCTTGAGTGTCTCATACCATGTTTAGAAAGTCAAATTTTTAACCATTTGAAAAAATTTCGGAATTAGCCACGAAACCACGTTTTCATAGCACAGACAGTGTAAAAAACCCGTTTTGCGCTACGAAAACGCTGTTATTTTCGTAGTGCACTATGAGGCAAAAACCTTGTTTTTTTGTTTTTAGTAGTAAACTTCCACATGGGTTCTTGAGAAACTGAAAACTCATTTTTGAAAATTGAAAGAGGTTTTTCTTCCTAACATATTGAAATACAAAAACATCTTTCACTTTCTTCAAATTAATTACGAGGTGGGAGAAATTGATGACTCAACTTGCACTACGAAACTGTTGAAAGTCATTGAGAGAAAAACTTTGTTTTCTAGTTTTAGCAGTCTTTTTTAAGATCAGTTTCTGGCCACATGCAAACGTCTTTTGGAATTGTGAAGGAGTTTTCTCTTCATAAAATCTCCAGCTACAATAACCTATCTCAATTTTTTCACAAGTGTTACCAGTTGGGCGATAGAAGGCTTTATTTGAACCCATATTTTCAGAAATCATAATTTTCCAGTTTTACACATGTTGTTCAAAGACGGTTTCTGGGAAGTACGAGAGGTAAGAGGTTTTTGTTGAAGATAACATGGTTTCCAAAAGCCTCCTTTAGTTTCTCGAAATACATTTTTTATGAGGATATAAAATCTTTGTCTCAACACCTATTTTTCAGGTAAAAACAGTGACGTAAAATGACCAATTCATAAATGGAAAATGAGGATTAAATTTTGTGAAGGTTATGATTTTGGTTTATATAGCTAAGAGGCTAGATTTGCGAGAATTATGAATGTTCAATTAAGGGCTACTAACAGGAAGCTAAAGAGGCAGATTGAAGACCTGGAAATTAAATTGACAAAGTCTGAAAGTAAGCTACAACAGAGATAAAACAGAGCAACAAGTAACAAATCTTTAAAACAGTTTTGTTATTGAGAAGGGAATTAATTTTTGAAGACATTTCAAAACCAAATTTTTTTGTTTGTTAAAGTCTATGGACATCATTGAAGAAGTGAAAATATTTTTGAAACTCAGAATTTTGAAAAAACTGTGTAAAAAGGGCATACACAGCAGTATCGTAGCGCGCTACGAAACTGCTGTAGGTGAGTTTTTGGGCACTTTCATATATATTTTGGAAGTAAAAACAATTGGTTTTAAAATTTTGTTGCTTCTAGTGGATGGAAAAGAGTCAAAAATGAAAGCTCAGGTTTTAAAGAAGAAGAAAGAGGCTGTTAAATAGATGTTTTTCAATGATACAGATTATGCGCTACGAAAACAACTGCTATTTTTGTAGCGCAGCCACATCACATATTTTTATACTTTGTCAAAGGTTTTCTTCTGTACAGGTGGAAGGGTAAGGTTACAAGGAGATTATATCACATGTTACCTATCTGAAATAGTCAATATTTCTAGCAAAAATGTTCGAAGATCATCAATGAAGATAAAGGCTTAATTGTAGAAAACATATTCCCTGGTTTTTAGGGCAGTTAGGTCATGGAACAACAAGGTTCATAACAAGGCTGGAGGCATCACAAAATTCGACCTCATGAGGTTGTAGCTATCAAAGGAAGCATTAATGGTTTAGATAAGGTTGTTTTATACATGATAAGGAGTTTCACTCCTATTTGTATTAGGACTCCTAAAGACACAATTAACTGTCAGTTGTAATTAAGAGTCTGTTTTAGGAGTAGAATAGGTGTCAATAATAGAAATTCGAATTCTCTTGATGATGGATCATAGAATCCAATATTGTAAAAGCTATATATGAAGCAAGAGGTCAAATTAGCAAGGGGTTGAAGACTTTTTGTCCCAGCTGCTGCTTTATGCTATGAACTATAATCAGTAATGTAGAGAGGTTTTCTTGAACAGATATGAGTTCTCATGGGGTTAATGTTTTCTTGATTTATATGTCACTTTGAATCATTTGCAGTAGATATTATTGCTATTACTCATAATTCATAATCTTATGCTCTAAATTCCTTTAGTAATGGGATGGCTGTGTTTTTTCTGTATCTTGTGAGTAAACTACCTTTGAAACAATAGCAGTAAATTTCATTGCTATTACTCAAAATTCACAACCATGTGCTCTGACTTCATTTAGTAATGGAATTGTTGTGTTTAGTAGTAGATCTCATTCCTATTACTCAGAATTCACAACCATGTGCTCTGACTTCCTTTAGAAATGAGATGACTGTGTTTTTTTTGCATTTTGTGAGTAAACTATCTTTGAACCACTAACGGTCAGTTTCATTTCTATTACTCTAAATTCATAACCCTATGCTCTGACTTCCTTTAGTAATGGAATTACTGTGTTGACCTATTTTCTTGAGTGAATTATCTTTGTTTGAAAACCCCATTTGCCTCAGCTTCCATGTCTAGAAACCTTGCCACTGAATCTACTAACTTGTTGACTCCATATCCCAATGGTAGCAAGCCTTCATCTTTCAACCTATAAACATACAAAATCACAAACCACAGAGTTATCCATCTATCTATTACTTATATCATTAATCCTTGAGAGAGCCCTCTCAGGCTGAGGAGGCTAAGCCTTAGCTAAAAGATTGGTTTGAAATAGTTACACTGAGGTATTCTGATCAACAACTTATTAGGGTCCTATTTTGGCGATAACATTTTGGTGCGTCTGCTGGGAGTTTGAAGATATACATCTCCCGAAAATTATGAAGCTGAACTCTTGAAGGTAGCAGGAGCTCAGAATCTGTTTGAGGCTGCAAAACTACCTTGGCAACTCCACACATCAAATAATCAAATTGGAAGGTGATTCCACTGCTAGAAGATTAGTTGCTAGATGAAGTTTCAAGATGAGTTCCATTGCAATAAAAAATGCCAGGTATGCTCCTATGAATTGGTCTCATATCCCTGTTTTTCCAAATCCTATGCCAAAGGTTGATTGGTTAGATGATCTTCCAATATTCAAAGATGAAAATAAAGACAATTCTACTCTTCATTTGGTTAGGTTTCATCTGCATGTACATAGTCTTAAGGTTCAGATCCCTAAAGACTATCTTATGAAGATGTTTATGACAACTCTAGAAGGAAAAGCATGGTCTTGGTATAAGGGTTTACAAAATGGTTCATTATATTCTCTTGCTAATTTTCATGATGAATTCTATGAGATGTATAAAGAGTGTCATCCCTCCTTATTGCTGGTCAAAGATTGTTGTAAAGATTATGTGAGTTTTATTCAGTATTTGGAGGATTGTTATGATGATGATGAATTTATGGATGAAGAAATTTTTGAGGCTCTTCATAACAATACATTTCAACACCTAGAAGAAAGGATAACATCCCATGGAATGCACCATGGAAATCAGCAAGAGTATACTTATGAAAACCATGTTACATCCTCCAAGATTGTTGTAACGATGTAGCAAAATTGCCAGTCTTTGGATCATAAAGAGTATGAAAATCATTGCAAACACCAAGGAGAAATATTGGAAGACAGTTTTTATAACCCTTAGGTAGAGAAAAAGGTTGATTATTCATGCCATACTTTGCAGCAGTCTACTTCAAAGAATGTGTAATGTTCCTTTTTGGAAACATTATCAATCGATAAAGAAAATCTATTCCAGAGATAGACTGTAGGGGCATTTACTATATTTTTCACCTTCATAAAGAAGGATGAGCTCCAGAGGCTACCTGGCCCACTAGCAGACTCTGTCTATAGAGTGTTTTCAAGGGATAATATCCCCAAGAGGGAAAAACAACAATATTGGGAAT
The DNA here is from genome assembly GCA_034641835.2 of Pinus albicaulis. Taxonomy (NCBI): domain Eukaryota; kingdom Viridiplantae; phylum Streptophyta; class Pinopsida; order Pinales; family Pinaceae; genus Pinus; species Pinus albicaulis. The sequence goes on from CM076581.1 coordinate 114,471,206, forward strand.
CTCTTAAGATAACCCCAACATTGCAGCTACATCAATAACAAATACATCAAATGGAAATAACAGTGATCCATATACACATGAAATGTCGGAGAATCCAATGGCCATCATATTAAGACAAAGCAGCAAACAAGTATACAAATCCTTGAGGGAATGGTCACTCAAGCAAGGCACTAGAAGCCTCAAGAAACCTGTACATGCAAATATGAGAATACACTGCTGCATAAGAAAGCCCTAGGCCATGACTACGCAGTTTTAGAGAGGAACTGCTGCATAAATGATTAAAATACAAAGATATAACAATGTGGGCTCAAATAAAGAAGGGGGAGCAAGATCTCAACCCCTGAAAATACATAACATCAATCGTTTAAGAGGATTGGCTGAAATCTATGCAAAAATGATAAATATACAAAATGCCGGAGTTGCAGTAGCAGCTGCAACTCAAAAGCTAGAAATACATGGAGAAGGCTGAAATGGCTACAACAAATGAAGAACCCTCCTCCAATGGAAATCTAAAGTGAAAGGCTGATCCTTTCACCAAGATTTCACCCTCTAAAATGCCGGATAATCCCTCACAACAAATATTCACCAAGAAGAACGTTGTCTAAGAGAGGGACTGCACTGCCAATGATGGAATGTGATTGGCCTGATGCCAAAGATGGTGGGATCTGCTCATAAACCCCTTTTTCTAATCTCCCAAGGGATGGAACCTCCCTCCACTAGAAAACTAGCTCCGGATGGTGTGTGGAAATCTCCCCAGCAACACTGCACAATGTCTGCTACAGAAACTGCGCTGATGTAGATGGTTGAAGCTATGGCCTGAATGCCAAAATATGGGGAATAGAGTGAAATCCGTCAAGAGCTCCTCAAGAAGGAGAGGAAATCCTAAACAGGACTCCCTCGTGCCCTAAGGCACTGCAGCACTGCTGAACAACAAGAGGTAGCAACAAGTCTCTAAGACTCAAATGTAAAATTATCAATGATAATCTCAATGACTGCCTTGCTCCTCTTTTAAAAAAGTGAGCCTCCCTCCATGGGCCCTACTTCTAATTAGTGTTTCCCTTCCTCTACAATATTCCCTCCTACGTTGTCCCACTTTGTGCTTTCCAACTCATGCCAACACAGTTTGACTTGGTTCACCTTGGCCTAGCCTTTATGCAAAAACCTCCTTTCACACATGGAGGTGTGAAATCCAGCTCCAAAAATGATCCTCTTTCATACTTAGAGGATTTTTATTCTCTAATCATGTGAATAATGGGTCTCCTACCCATTTTATTCATCTCTCACATAAAATTAACAAAATTTAATGTTCCATAAAATTTTGGAACATTACAGTCCTCCCCTCTCAAAATATTGCTTGCCCTCAAGCAATTGCAAGGATGGATTGAGTTTCTTTCTGCCCGTCCTCCTATAGCATCCTTATGTGATGATCTCCTCAAGAAAAGGATGCCATATCAGCAATCAAGTCTTCAAACGGTCCCTCCAACATAAGCAATCTAGCCTTTGGGTGAACATCCCCAAATGGCTATCATGTAGAAACAACTATCCATGAAGGAAAAAAGAGTTGTATAAGGGCCTTCTTGAGGCACGAGATTTGATATATAATGGGATTTATCATCCCCATATGAATCTCTCATTCCCAAGCCATCAATCATTAAAAAAAAAAAAAAAAAAATTGCCTCCCAACAAGGCAACTCATGGAAAATCTCCCTCCACCTTGAGATCCAGAAATGAAGGTGGGCTGAAATCTGATCATGGCAAGCTTTATAGCCTGCCCCTTGCTATCCTCCTCTACACTTATGATAAGTTCAGAGTATGTATTTATCATGGGCTACAAATGTATTTCCCTCAAATGGAAAAATGAAGAGTAATCCCCCAAGGATCTCTCCTCCATCAATGATAATCCGGCTGGCCCAAGACATGTCATCTATGATGAATAGGACAAGATCACCGTAGAATGCCCCCATGACACGTTTTCTGTAGGTCATACCATGTACAGAAACATGCAAACAATGCCTCATAGGGTCACAATGCAACCTCATCCATTGCAGATGCAGAAAATAACATTGCAAGCATTGCACACAAATATCACATCTACTACTAAGTAGTAAATAGATGAGTGAATCAGCAACATAAGGTCAAATACCTACCCATATACATACAATGGATGGATAACATTACCAAGCCCATGGCCCACCCCACAAGTAAGAAAATATGTGGCTGTAGCCATGCCCCCTCTCATGTTCCTCTTAGAACATGTACTGTAGAAAATATGGGAGTCTTTCCTCATCACGAACACATTCATCCCATGTGTCTCTCCTCTGATCATGTCATCCATTGAGATAACAGCAATATCAGCCAATGAGACCATACTCAGCAATAAAATGAGGTAGTTACTGAAGGCTTCATGTTGTGCAAAGATGTACCAATAGTCTCCCAAGTGGTCACAACGTAGTTTCCCAAACTGCTGCTTTGAGAAATGATATGGAAAGTTGTTTTTCGGCTCATGAATAACAATGTATGTTCTTACGTCTGATAATTCCTGGTAAGTGGCTGAATATAAATGCTAAAAATACATGGAAGGTAACAATTTCCCAAGGCCATATAAGAGATGGTTGTCTCCATCACATGGTTTGGCCCAACTTTTCTCATGGAGCAACATGAAAAATATGCCCCTAGGAGGGCCCATGCACTGCAACAAAATGATAAGAGTATGTAAATCAGAAAATGTAGGCATAAGAATCTTACCATAGGCTGGAAATAAGATAATAGATGGATCCTTGTGGGTAACTTTACTCCCTACTGCCAGCGCTGTGAGCTCATACAAAAGGGCTCTTGCCCATGCCAATATTTGTTCCTTGACATGCTCCTTGTCAAGAACAACTCTGGTGATGCTGCTGCAAATATGAAGCTTCTCCCAAGAGGGAAATGCCTCCCAATCAATCCCAGCTAAGGAGTGATCCCCTTGCACCATGAGAGTGCCCTCCTCTACTCCTGCAACACCATCAATCATATGAGAGCAAATCTACTTGTGCTTTCTCCCATCAATCCCAAGCAACTCAAGTGCTTGTTGCTTCCTCATGCTCACATCATATGACTCATGTGATGAAGGTATCATGACTGATACATAGGTTACATCAGAAATATGTATCCCTCCTCCTTGTTGCCCAATGATGTAAACACCCTGCCACTTCTTCTCTTCTTTGGTACTCCTCCCATGAGGGCTACCATCCTCCCAAACCGATTCTTGCTTTTTGCATTTCATGAGAGTTTTAAATGCAGCTCCTTGGATACCTTTAAGGAAAGGCCTCTCTCCCATGACTGTGTTGGAACTATGAGGATCCAAATGTGATGGAGGTGATGTCTCCTCTCCACCCATGTTCAACAATGCTACTAATCCCTTCAATGGTGTAACAACTATCTCTTCCTCCGGTTCACAATTTGTTTCATGATTCTCCATGGAGGTGTCATGGTTCACTTCATCCTCCAAAATTTCACACTGCCACCTCAAAGGCTGAATGCAACTCATCAAATATGTATGAGGATGAGGTTTCATCTCCTCCTTGAACCCTTTGCATATCACAGTGCAATCATGAGGCCATAAAGTGGCCATGTGATTTGATCCTTGGACCTCTTCATATGAAATTCCACCATCCTTAAGATTATCTTTTGAAATAAAAAGTGGAACTTTACTCATACCTTGGTGGGTCTTGGGATGAATTTGTGTGGCTGAAAAGGCTTCTCCCTCCCATGCAATGGCTGCCCCATCCATGGATGTTGAAGGCTGCTCCTCCAAGTGCAACATTGTCATATCCACTGCTTCTCTTTCTACCACTGGATGCAACAATAAAAATTCCTCCAGCTTCTTCACCCAAGCTCTAGCTAAAGTAACCCCATCAAATGTAGAAAATAGAAGCCTATTGCCTCTAATTTATCCTTTTTCATAGGGCCTTTTCTCCTCCATCTTCTAAATATACTGTGGGAACATTTTAGCTCCCCTGAATGCTACAGAATGGGGTTTATAGTCACCCAGGTACTTGCTTGAGATCTGAAAATCCAAGCATCTCCCATGCTGGTCTTCAAGAGAATAGGAAGTGGATGGACCTTCCTCTTCTCCCCTTTTCTTCTCCTCCTCCTCAAGGAGGATGAGATCAAGCTCATCTTCTTCATTATTCTCCTCTGAAATCGAACTCACAGGCTATGCCAAGTTCGATGCTCTGATACCACTGTAATGTTCCTTTTTGGAAACATTATCAATCGACAAAGAAAATCTATTCCAGAGATAGACTGTAGGGGAATTTACTAGATTTGTCACCTTAATAAAGAATGATGAGCTCCAGAGGCTACCTGGCCCACTAGCAGACTCTGTCTATAGAGTGTTTTCAAGGGATAATATCCCCAAGAGGGAAAAACAACAAGATTGGGAATCTCTTAAGATAACCCCAACATTGCAGCTACAACAATAAAAAATACATCAAATGGAAATAGTAGTGATCCATATACACATGAAATGTCAGAGAATCCAATGGCCATCATATTAAGACATAGCAGCAAACAAGTATACAAATCCTTGAAGGAATGATCACTCAAGCAAGGCACTAGAAGCCTCAAGAAACCTGTACATGCAAATATGAGAATACACTGCTGCATAAGAAAGCCCTAGGCCATGACTGCACAATTTTAGAGAGGAAATGCTGCATAAATGATGAAAATACAAATATATAAGAATTTGGGCTCAAATAAAGAAGGGGGAGCAAGATCTCAACCCCTAAAAATACATAACATCAATCCTTTAAGAGGATTGGCTGAAATCTATGCAAAAATGATAAATATACAAAATGTCGGAGTTGCAGTAGCAGCTGCAACTCAAAAGCTGGAAATACATGGAGAAGGCTAAAATGGCTGCAACGAATGAAGAACCCTCCTCCAATGGAAATCTGAAGTGAAAGGTTGATCCTTTCACCAAGATTTCACCCTCCAAAATGCCGGATAATCCCTTACAGCAAATATTCACCAAGAAGAACATTGTCTAAGAGAGGGACTGTGTTGCCAATGATGGAATGTGGTTGGCCTGATGCCATAGATGGTGGAATCTACTGATAAACCCCCTTTTCTGATCTCCCAAGGGATGGAACCTCCCTCTGCTGGAAAACTAGCTCCAGATGGTGTGTGGAAACCTCCCCAGCAACACCCAACAACACTGCACAATGTCTGCTACAGAAACTGTGCTAATGTAGATGGTTGAAGCTATGGCCTGAATGCCAGAATATGGGGAATGGAGTGCAATCCTTCAAGAGCTCCTCAAGAAGGAGAGGAAATCCTAAACAGGACTCCCTCATGCCCTAAGGCACTGTAGCTCTGCTGAATAGCAAGAGGCAGCAACAAGTCTCTAAGACTCAAATGTAAAATGATCAATGATAATATCAATGGCTTCCTTGCTCCTCTTTTAAACAAGTGAGCCTCCCTCCATGGGCCCTACTTTGAATTAGGGTTTCCCTTCCTCTAGAAGCTTCCCTCCTACGTTGTCCCACTTTGTGCTTTCCAACTCATGCCAACACAGTGAAATCCAGCTCCAAACATGATCCTCTTTCATACTTAGAGGATTTGTATTCTCTAATCATGCAAAGAATGGGTCTCCTACCCATTTTATTCATCTCTCACATAAAATTAACAAAATTTAATGTTCCATAAAATTTTGGAACATTATAGAATGATTATAATAATGAGGAAAATTATATTGTCTGTGGGAATCATTTAGAAAGGCAGTTGGATAGCTTATCAAATAAATTTTTTGTGGCTAAAAATTAATTGTTAGAAATTATAGGATGTTATGAGGATCATCAAGCTGATCATGTTTTCTGGGATCCTATAGCTAAATACATGGAAGAGTTTTACTCTCCAGTGTTTCATTTTTATTTTTTCTATGAAAATCAGTTACAATTTCAGTGGCAGTGGTCATCACAATATCATAGTTGCTTTGAGTTCCAATGCAGTTAAAAAACTCAAATATCACATAAAACAAATGACTGGTTACATTGGAAATTTCATATTGATTGAGCTGAATGAAGTTTGCAGTTGATAGGGTAAGTAGGAGTGTGTTAATAAGCTCAAAGTTGACTGAGCATCTTTTCAGTAGGTACAGATTTGTTTCTTATGCAGTGATCATCAAGCTTGAGCCCGAGGTGAAGGCCATTATAGCTTGAGGAGAAGCTTGGAAAATTTTTAAAGTTTTATTCTAAAGGATGGATAGCAGCACTGGAGCTACCGGTTCTTAGTGTACCACAGGGGCACACTATCCCAAGTGGAGCCACTGTTATCACTATAAAAAAATTTCAAAACTTGGACAATTTTCTTTGTTCCTAGTCATGGTTTTAGATAGGTGTTAAGTCATTTTAAGTTTTTAGGGGTTAAGTGATAGGGTTAGAGTCTCATTTTCATTTACAAAATAAAGTCCAACAACCTTATTTCATACCTTGAGTGTCTCATACCATGTTTAGAAAGTCAAGTTTTTAACCATTTGAAATTTTTTTGGAACTAGCCATGAAACCACGTTTTCGTATCACGGACAGTGTAAAAAACCTATTTTGCGCTACGAAAACGTTGCTATTTTCGTAGTGCACTATGAGGCAAAAACCATGTTTTTCTATTTTTAGTAGTCAACTTCCACATGGGTTCCTGAGCAACTGAAAACTCATTTTTGAAAATTGAAAGAGGTTTTTATTCCTAAAATACTTAAATACAAAAACCTCTTTCCGTTTCTTCAAATTAATTATGAGGTGGGATAAATTGATGACTCAACTTGCGCTACGAAACTGCTGAAAGTCATTGAGAGAAAAACTCTGTTTTCTGGTTTTAGCAGTCTTTTTCAAGATCAGTTTCTAGCCACCTGAAAACGTATTTTGGAATTATGAAGGAGGTTTCTCTTCATAAAATCTCCAGCTACAATAACCTATCTCACGCTTTTCACAAGTGTTACCCATTGGGAGATATAAGGATTTTTTTGAAGCCATATTTTTAGAAATCAGAATTTTCTAGTTTTACACATGTTGTTCAAAGACAGTTTCTGGGCAGTAGGAGAGGTATTGCAAAAAAAAAGAGAGGTTTTTGTTCAATAAAACATGGCTTTGAAAAGTGTCCTTCATTTTCTCAAAATAAATTTTTGATGAGGATATAAAAGCTTTGTCTCAACACCTATTTTTCAGGTAAAAACAGTGAGGTAAAATGACCAATTCATAAATGGAAAATGAGGATTAAATTTTGTGAAGGTTATGATTTTGGTTTATATAGCTAAGAGGCTAGATTTGTGAGAATGATGAATGTTAAATTAATGGCTTCTAACAGGAATCTAAAGAGGTAGATTGAAGACCTGGAAATTAAATTGACAAAGTCTGAAAGTAAGCTACAACAGAGATAAAACAGAGCAAGAAGTAACAAATCTTTAAAACAGTTTTGTTATTGAGAAGGGAATTAATTTTTGAAGACATTTCAAAACCAACTTGTTTTTTTTGTTAAATTCTAAGGACGTCATTGAAGAAGTGCAAATATCTTTGAAACTCAAAATTTTGAAAAAACTGTGTAAAAAGGGCATACACAGCAGTTTCGTAGCGCACTACGAAACTGCTATAGGTGATTTTTTGGGCATTTTCATATATATTTTGGAAGTAAAAACAGTTGGTTTTAATTTTTTTTTGCTGTTGGTGGATGGAAAAGAGTCACAAATGAAAGATCAGGTTTTAAAGAAGAATAAAGAGGTTGTTAAATAGATGTTTTTCAATGATACAGATTTTGCGCTACGAAAACAGCTGCTATTTTCGTAGCGCAGCCACATCACATCTTTTTATACTTTGTCAAAGGTTTACTTCTGTACAGGTGGAAGGGTAATTTTAAAAGGAGATGATAGCACATGTTACCTATCTGAAATAATCAATATTGCCAGCAAAAATGTTTGAAGATCATCAATGAAGATAAAGGCTTAATTGCAGAAAACATATTCCCTGGTTTTTAGGGCAATTAGGTCATGGAACAACAGGGTTCATAACAAGGCTAGAGGCATTAGAAAATTCGACCTCATGAGGTTGTAGCTGTCAAAGGAAGCATTAAAGGTTTAGATAAGGTTGTTTTAGACATGATAAGGAGTTTCACTCCTATTTGTATTAGGACTCCTAAAGAGACTGTTAACTGTCAGTTGTAATTAAGAGTCTGTTTTAGGAGTAGAATAGGTGTCAATAATAGAAATTTGAATTCTCTTGATGATGGATCATAGAATCCAATATTGTAAAAGATATATATGAAGCAAGAGGTTGAATTAGCAAGGGGTTTAAGACTTTTTGGCTCAACTGCTGCTTTAGGCTATGAACTATAATCAGTAATGCAGAGAGGTTTTCCTGAACAGATCTGAGTTCTCATGGGGTTAACGTTTTCTTGATTTATATGTTACTTTGAATCATTTGCAGTAGATATTATTGCTATTACTCATAATTCATAATCATATGCTCTGACTTCCTTTAGTAATGGGATGGCTGTGTTTTTTTCTGTATCTTGTGAGTAAACTACCTTTGAAACACTAGCAGTAAATTTCATTGCTATTACTCAAAATTCACAACCATGTGCTCTGACTTTATTTAGTAATGGAATTGTTGTGTTTAGCAATAGATCTCATTGATATTACTTAGAATTCACAACCATGTGCTCTGACTTCCTTTAGAAATGAGATGAATGTGTTTTTTCTGCATTTTATGAGTAAACTATCTTTGAACCACTAACAGTAAGTTTCATTGCTATTACTCAGAATTCATAACCCATTTGCCTTGGCTTCCATATCTAGAAACCTTGCCACTGAATCTATTGACTTGTTGAATCCATAGCCCAATGGTAGCAAGCCTTCATCTTTCAACCTATAAACATACAAAATCACAAACCACAGTGTTAGCCATCTATCTATAACTTATATCATTAACCCTTGAGAGAGCCCTCTCAGGCTGAGGAGGCTAAGCCTCAGCTAAAAGATTGGTTTGAAATAGTTACACTGAGTTATTCTGATCAAAAACCTATCAGGGTCCTATTTTGGTGATAACAACGCGCAAAAGGCTGAAACAGATGCGATGTCTGTGAGTGGGTCAACTCTGAATGCGCGCCCTGCACTTCTGTGAGGAGAAAACGCATGCAAATTCCTTCAAGAAATTTTTTTGGAGTTGTTCTGCTTCAGTCTATCACTTGGGATGAACTAGGGACTGCAAGAGAAATTAGGGAAAATTCAGCTCCACTCCACAGCACAAATAGAGGTCTCTGCAAAAAATGCACAACCACATAAACTTGGTAATAAATGTTATTGGAGTTGCCAATCCTGTTGGGGTGTGTTTGGTGCACGTATGTAAGAAATAACACCAACTTGAGGGGTGTGGTCTACCCACTGAAGTTATTGGTAACAGGCATAAAAATAAGTGGAGTCAAGCAAGTTAGTGGAAAAAACTAGAATCAATAAGCATACTAGATAGAGAAATAGCATGCATATATAAACTAAAAACTAAAACAAATAAACACGAGCTCTAAAAAGAGTCAAAAGACAACAATAATACGAATGGTGGCTCTAGGCCCCTCTTATTGAGCACTGGTAGTAATAAGAGTGAAAATTTACCCTCTTGCCAAAGGGCCCCTAGACAATGGTTTCAGGTCCCGATGCAAGGATTTTTTTATCCCAAGCTTGCCTTGGTGCAGACTCCCTTTGGCTCTACTATGTTGGATTGAACTTGTTGGATGGCCAACAATTGAGTCCCCTCTATCTTCAGCTCCGACTCACACACTGTTGGTATTTCCTGGGAAATTCTTGCCAGCATAACAATGTGTTCACCAATTCTTCATCTCATGGTGGTCTTATATAGGAGATTTCAAATCCTCCCTTCCCTCTCTTGGCACATGGACGATGGTGACCCAAGAGAGGGGTATGATTCCTTTGTGTGCTCCAAATATTCCATTGTGTGCTCACATAGTGTCTAAGGAGGCGTTGGTGGCTGTCCTTAGGCGGCTCCAAGTAAGGGTTCATTTGTCCTTTGCTTTGTGTGGTCCCGGATAGTGACATTTCACCACTCCTAGGGTTGCGCGCATCTCGGGAAAAAAGGCGCTCTTCACAAAGGATTATATGTGCAAAAAACATTTAGGACTAGTTAAAATTTGATTTTCCTCAGACCTTAGAGATTTTTAAATAATTTCCAGATTTTGTAATGTCTTATATCCCTGTAGATCCTTTTTCCTGACCTTAATTAATGTCATCTTCTGTTATACGATTTTCCAGTGTTAACAAGGTCCCTTTTCGTAGGTAGTCTCACATATCCGAAAAGGTAGAGAATAATATCTGGGAGAATCTCGTAGTTGAGATTGGCTAAGGTATTTTTTTTTCGTCAATAATTTGTCCCAACCCAAAAAAGGGGTAAACGTGGGCAGATGACGTTTCACGGCCTTTAATGATTTCAAAATGACAAGAGTCTCGGCAATATTTTCAATTTTCGAGAGTCAGAAAAGAGCTGAAAGATGACTCCAGGGGGTGAATTTTTCGTGTTTTACCGAGTCCAAAAAAGTAGTAAAATACAACTCGTCACTTCATCATCTTCATGCTTAGGAGCTGTTGCTACACAAGAGACGCACATAAAACCCATTTTTCGAGATAAAACATTAAAATAATCGCAAAATAAGCTTAAAACCTAATTAGGGCTTTGAAAAGGTTATAAAATGACAGAAATAGTAAAAACAAATTACTTTTCACCTTTTCACCTCTTTGTGAGCATTTTACCATTTTTAACTGTGATCTTTGGAGCTGGCAGTAGACAATCCATGTTATGCGGATAAATCCCTCTTGCAGACAAGAGTGATCTCCCTAGTATCCTACAGATAGCTAGAAACAAACATCCATTTGTAAATCGTTTTCTCTAGATCATTTGCAATTTATAATTATTATAAGCAAATAAATAGGACATGCTCCTACCTTGAAATTCGACGTTCGGTGCAGTCTTTTATCCAGTCACTCCAAAGAGGCTTCTTCAGTAAGTAGAACCTGCAATCAAAGATAGACAAAAGAATTAAAAGCACCCGCAACATATAATAATTGAGAACAGCTAATCTAACTCAGTAGTCAAGGAATCCAAGTATTGAATTATTCAAATAGACACAATAACAACTCAATGAGAAAAGGAGATCCATCTGTATAATCTTGAATGAAAAGAGTAACTTTACAACCTGATGCCTTGATGTCGTACAAGTTCCTCCTGTGGTCCTGAACAGTCATTCCTCCTTCAGATTAACAAGCCTTCTTCTCTCTGAACTAGTGTGAAGTTATGGATATGAATGTGTGATCATTCTCATACCAATAATGACTAGTGTAGAGAGTATGCTCTCTTGGGAATTTCTTCATCAATTATCTTATATAAGCTAGGTACAATCTACCCTTGGGACTAAAACATGAGCTCAATTTATAGGGAAATGGAGGTAGTTTTAGTTCCGTGAAGAGGGGGATGGATTCCTCTCATGAAGGGATTTGAGCTCCATATACCAAGGGATAAACTCCATGAGTGAAGGGATAGAGCTCCATGAGTGGAGGGATAAATCTTGAACTGATTGTGCCTGTAGAAGCTACCAGTTGGGAGAATATTCATCTAGCTGGGCTTCTAGAACTTAAATTTTCCTTTATTTGACTATTTATAGGGGTCCGCAGGTTTTATAAGCAGAATGTGCGAGATATGCCGCAGGATATAGAACAAATATCTACAGATCCGTAGGAAAGATCTAGGAAAAGTGTGGAGTTAGACTTTTTAAAGGTTTTAATGAGCTTTTCTCCAATTCCAAGACTTGGTTTAGGAACATTAAGGTTTTTTACCTCTAAGGGCGAAAAATATAGGTAGTGATGAACCTATATAGGCAATCAAATGTCATGGTGACAAAATAACGTGTAACAGATTGCCCCCTAAAGTGCGAGGTATAAAGTAGTTCTAAAGAGTGAAGTGCTTTATCATTCTGAGGGCTGGATTGCAGACACACTGGTCAAAAACCTGTAAAACCAGTTAATGCAAGCATATATATGTATATCATCATTGAGGTAGGCATTCCCATACTCAGATCAAAACTAACTAAATTTTCTGGTACATAAATGATTTTAAAATTACATCAATAGTAGACATAGTATGGACGTAGCTATCTGTCATACGTAGTCTACTGTATCATGAATAATAAAACTCCTCACATCCTGGACAGTGGAAACTAGATTCAGGGTCTTGATTTCCGCTTCCCGAACTAGTACAATTCTATCTATGTGATTGATTGTGTCGAAGTCGAACATGGTAGAAACCACTTGATTACCAGTTAATGATGTGAACTATTAACAAGTGTGAGAGAAACCACCAATAATGACAATGGCTCTCAAAGTACTTAGTACAATCCATGAAGTGTGAATGAATTATTTGCAGTGGAACACTTCAGGGAATCATTCAATCGAAGGTCAATGATGCAACCTGTCGTCGAAGGTGAGAAACATGCCATTAAGGTATTGAAATCCCAAGGTATTGATAGGATTCTAGATCAACTTTCTAAATGATGAGATGTCGTTGATACAAAGCAATCTGTTGCAGGAAAGCCCACGACACGAAACCATTAGATCAAGTTTTGAAGAAATTTTTGCAAGGACTGACTCAAGGATGGTCAACGCGAATGGAGACAAACGTTTGCAATTAATGGTTTATTTGAACTGTCTCTTGAACACATAAAAAAACTGTAGATGGTTTGGTAACAATTGACCTAAAGTTATTTCCTAAAAACCGGCTGAAGACCTTCAATATGGTTTGATTAACTGTTAGACAAAGGATTTTACCAACCCAAGTACAACTGTGACAAAAGTGTCATGTTCAAGAGTGGTATATTGCTTTAAAACAAGGGTGACAACTGGATTCATTTTCTCTTTTTCCCCCCACCATTACTGGCAAGTACCTCTTTATTTTTTACAAGCTTGAGGAGGATAACATTTGCTTGATGTGTAAGCTCATCCTTCGGATGAGTCCAACTTAGTATTAAAATTGAACCCTAAGAAGGTGTGGTTTGTTCCGGTTTGTAATCAACAGGTCCTTTACTGTTAAATTTTTAACGAGTCCAATATAGGAGAAACTCGACGTTTTTCATTTTTAAGGAGTCAGAAGAAAAACATAAGTAAAATTCGTGGTGGTAATTTTTCATAAATTTAGTCTATCAAGCCCGAAAAAGGATAAAATAATACAAGAGAGAACTCTATTGACCATGATTAGTCAACGTATACCTTTTTCGTAAATAGTCCATTTCAGTTCGAAAAAGGGGTAAAATTATACTGAAAGGATGACTTTTCATTTTCTTTAACTAGTTCGAATAGTCAAGTACTTAGCCATCTTTTCATATTTAGAGAGTTTGAAAAGGGCTTAAAAGAGAACTACAGGGTTTCTCTTTTTCGTAGTTTTCAAGAGCCAGAAAAAGTGATAAAATTATACTCATCATCAAAATAATTCTTTTTCACCAAAAACCTGTAATCTACACAAAAACTCAAAAAATTAAACATACCTGCTCCAAAAAAGTAAAAATATTGAAAAATAGCCCTTTTAAGTGAAAAATAAATAAAATATAATATTTCATTCATTCAAAAACTATAAAAAGGAGTTTTAACAAAGTCATTTCACCTTTTATCTTCAGAGCAGTAAATTGAGAGCTTTTGACAAAAATGTTCCTGAGCCAATATAAGGAGAACCATCTGTTCAATTCATGATTCGTCAAGACCAAGTAATCCGCATCACTTTACTCTTCATTTCTATCCGTTTCAATTCTATTTTTTGTCTTTAATTTCATTTTTTAGGGAGAAATTATATTAAAAAATGCACCCTCCGAGGTTCGCAGGTTATGCATGCACTACCTGCAGACCCCGATAATTTCCTAAAAGGAAAATTATCGGGCTACCGCAGTTTTTGAGTAGAGCCCGTACGAACGTCTGCACTGTCTCTGCACAAAAACTGTGAAGGCACTATGAGCGTTTTGAAATCTACAAATTCTCCTAGAAATGGTTAAATTTTTTGATTCCAATGGTTTCTAACATTCAAATGCGTCCATTTGTAGACTGTTTCACCATGCTAGAGTGGAGAGAATGGGAGCATGAGGCTATAGACAATGAAGCCATGAATGATCCTCACACAATGTGAGTGTTAAAAAAATTTGGTTTATATAATTTCTAGGCGATTCAGGGTATGAAAGTACAGGTGGAGCTGATGACATGGTTAGTGAACACATGGGATGTTCAAGATCAATGCTTTATCATTGGTGACCATCAACTCACAATTGAGGTTGAGGATATTTATTTTCTCACTGGATTGTCCCGAAGGGGAGAAAACATATCCTTATTTGGGGCTAGGCAGGGTGGCCTACCCATTGCTACCTATAAACAACAGTTTTGCAATGATGAGGTAGATCTAAAGGATAAGCGCATAGAAATAAAAACTATCTTGTGATTAGATCTTAAAGTGATCACATTCACGGTAACCAGGTTGTGTGGAAGTGTGGCTCCACATGTAGCCACTAAATCTCAAATGTAGACCAAAATGGAGTGTTTCAGAGGCACCATATTCAACTGGTGTGAAGGGGTATTGGCCAACATGAAAGGGCAACTAGCCAGAGCAAAGAACACAAAGTTAAAAAACTTTGGTTATGGCGCCATTTTGATTTCCTTTGCTCTGGAGAGAATTCCACTTCTTTCCCCTCAGCTTCTTCTAGTGGATCATCGGAAGCCTAGAGAACCTCGGATGGTATGTTGGGTTGCATTAATGGCCCGCCATGATGGCAATGGCAGTTCAGTGGTTCGGCTCACTTCGATGTACTTTATGTGGCTGCAGAATCAAGTCTTCACCATTGAAGACTTCACGTATGCAGGTATAGAGATTTCAGAGGTGATCCTAAGATGTCCTTGCCTCCAGGGACATAGTGGGACGAATCAGGTAATCGAATCATTTTGATGTGTTTTAAATCTAATTTTTATTTGTTTTTTTTTTATCGTCCAATATTGATAACAAAATTTTAAATGTAGATGTTGGTCCACGACGACCAGCTGCACTTTGCTGCTTTGAAAGGCGACAAGCAGAGCCTATAGTACCACCACAGGATCAGGCAACAGAGACCCTAACTGATATGGAACACAACCTGGAGAGGTTAACCATAGATATTCCCGAGACAGGGACAGATGACATTCCTCTTTGGCTTCAGAGACATGTTACAGGTGTACCAGGATAGTTTAGGAGATTCCTGCACAAGGTGGCGCATGCCATAGTCTACTACCATGATCGTCATAACGGATAGTGGATGATTATTGTGGATTAAAATATTTTGTTATTTTAGTATTATTATCGATCATATCATAAGGTGTTTAAACCTATGATCTTAGACGATGTAATATTTTTTGAAAACAAACCTATCTATGATATTACTACTTTCTCTGAGTATCTTGTTCAACATGTATCGAATGTTTTTTTGATTTACTATTTTAACGTTGCAAATGTCTATTTAGAACACGATTAGCTAATGAATCAGCCAATGTGTTTGAAATTTATTGAAATGTGTTGATATTCGATGTAATCAAAATACCTTTCCAAGAGACGAACCTTCAAAAATAATCTCAATAACACTGGATTTTTAATTGCGTATACTATGTTTTAATGTAATACAATGAGTTTTGAATCTAACCTAATGATCAAATGTAGAATACCCAATGAAATGGCATCAGTTAATAACTCAATGACTATGCTATATTTTGCAATATTGTTTGATGTTTGACCAAGGCTTACCCCATGCATAGAAACTAACTGATCAGTGGGTGAATAGATAACCCAAGCTGCGGAAGAAATATTCCATGTACTACGACAGGCACCATCAGCAAAACCAATGTATGTTTGAAAGGATATCGACATCTGCAATATCAAGAGTAATCAAGATAAGCAGTGATAGTAGCAAAAACAAACTTAAACTAGGCACACTTATCTAATGTAAGGCACACTAACTAAAAAATAACTAATATACAAGTGAAATATCCACACGAGAATAAAGCATAATATCTCTTTAGATAAAGACCATTTCTGGGCTTATCTAAAGAGACTCCGTCATAATCATTCAATTCATAGGCCCCTTTGGCAAGCGCTTGCTTGACAATGTAAGGACCATGCCACATTGGTTTGAATTTCCCAACACCTAACTTATCGTATGCCTAATCATATACTAAGAATAGGTCACCTTCTAAAAAAACATGAGGTGTAACACTTCGATCATACTGAGCTTTCACATGTTTCTTATGAGCCTCAGCAGCTAATGCAGTGGTGCGCCGAGTTTCATCTAATTGTGTTAAGTACAAAAAGAATTTTCCTCTTTAGAGGTAGCCGGTAGTAACTCTATGGATAATTGGAGTGACGGTATTTTTCATTCAATGGGTAACACGGCTTCTAAACCGTAAACTAGTTGAAAAGGAGTGAACCCTGTAGCAGTTTTTGCTGAGGTTCGGTATGCCCATAGTTCCGAAAAAATCATGGTATACCAATTTTATTTGTGAGTTCCGATAATCTGTTTAATCATGGTGGTTAAAACTTTATTAACAACTTAAACCTGACCATTAGCTTGCAGGTAATATGGAGTAGAGTTATCATGGCGCAGGCCAAGTTTATCGGAAAGTTCAGTCATCATTGTATTTTGAAAACGACTCCCATGGTCGATGATAATAGCTTGGGGTACTCCGAAACGAGCAATCACATGATTGAATATGAACGTAGCCGCAGTTTTTCCATTTACCGTGAATGTAGGCATTGCCTCAGCCCATTTGGTAAAGTAATCGACATCGAGAATAATATACCCATGCCCCCCAGCCGAGTGAGGGTTACATGTAATGAAATCAATGCCCCATTTTGAAAAAGGACCAACAGAAATTATTGGGTGAAGAGGAGCTGGAGGTGCACACATATTTCGATCAAATATTTGGTAGTTGCAGAATTTTCAAACTGCAATAATGCAATCTTTGAATAATGATCGCAAAAAATAGCCAGTGCACAATATCTTTTGGGTTGTGGCATACACATATATATGAACACCACACAATTCAGAGTGGTAGTCATTCAAAAACTTTTCAGCCGCTTCGTGAGTTATACAACGTTGAAAAACATAATCTGCACCACGATGATAAATTGTGTCTCCAACAATATTGTATTGCTGAAATTGATAATGGATTCTCCGTCGATTTGAATGTGAAATCTCGGGGAAAAAGGTTTTGGGTTTGAATATAAATGATGATATCTCCATACCATGGATCTAATGTACTCATAAGAAACAAATATTCATCTGTGATGGGATTCTCTACCACAATTTCCATCTCAGTATTGGGAAAGTCACACATAAGTTCTGCAAACACCAGTGATTTCTTTGATTTAGATTTCTCGAAATCCAAATAAAATTCTTGTAGGATAATAATCCATTTAGAGTATTTCCCCCCGAGTAATTGTTTTGTCAAAATATACATCACCGGATTGCAATTAGATATCATAGTTGTCTTTCATAACAATATGTAGTGACGAAATCTTTAGACAGCTTGAACTACTACCAAGGCCAATTTCTCTACATGCGAATATTTAATTTCGGTTGGATTCAGATTCTGACTTAGATAGTAAATCACATGCTCATTGCAAAATTCATCCTCTTGAACTAGAACCATTCCAATGGTGGAATTAGAGGCTGCTAGGTATAAAAAGTAGTCCTGGTTGTAATTGGGTGGACGAAAAAATGGTGCATGGGTTAGAGCATGTTTTAGAGCATCAAAATATCGATCAAAAATCTCATCCCAAATAAAAGGAACATTCTGTTTCAACAACCGGGTACAACCTTTTGTTAACTCAGCATAGTTCGAGATAAATCTACATAGAAAGTTTGCTTTCCTTTGCAAAATTTGGAGTTGGCGAAGTGTGGAAGGAGGAGGTAAATTTATGATAGCCTCAACCTTCAAGGGATCGACATGAATGTCGACTTTCAAAACAACTAATCCCAGTAATTTTCCATATTTCACACAAAAAACACATTTGTGCGGATTCAAACGAATCTTGTAATGCCTGCATCTCATAAAAATTGCTCGTAAGTGAGTAGGATGATCTTCCCTGTGTAATGAATGAGCAGGTAAATCATCCAGATAAGGCTGCACAATATGTTGATGTCATGAAAATCGTAAGACATTGCCCTTTGAAAAGTTGCACTAACATTCTTTAATCCGAAAGGTAGTTTGCAATAAGAAAATGTTCCCCAAGGACATATGAATGTTGTTTTTGGTTGATCAGTAGGGAGTATGTTGATTTGATTATATCCGGAAAATCCATCCATAAATGAAAAAAATTCATTTCCGGCACAATCATAAATGATTTGGTCGATATAGGGGTAGGATAATTGTCTTTTGGACATGCTTTATTAATATCCCTATAATTGACACATACTTGTATATTCCCTTGTTTCTTGGTAACAGGAATTATATTAGATACCCAATCTGTTAATGGGATTGGATAAATAAATCCTACTCGCAGTAGTTTTTCAACTTCAGCTTTAATGGTAGCAGCTTTTCACGGATGTATCAGACGTAATCTTTATCTAATAGGCTTGGCATCCGAGTATGCCTTTATTTCATGAACGAAAAAATTTGGATCGATTCGTGGCATCTCTTCATAGGACCAAGAAAATATGTCTCAGAATTCTTGAAATAAGTCTTTATATGTATTAATTTCATCAATCGCACAAGAAACACCTATATGAATTTTTTCAACAATTCTGGGTTTAACTGATATGTCAATAGGAATAGTTGTAGAAATGTTTCCCGAATTAATCTCAGAATTCGAATTTGTAATCGATATTGGATTCTGTGGTTCCTTGACATAATAAATTGTAAAAATAGATGAAAAATCATTTTCAAAACTATCAAGTTCAGGTAAAAATGAAGATCTATGATATAGATCATCCCAGGGTAATTCATCCATAGACAAAAATTCTTGAATACTTTCATCACTATGAAACACTTGTTGAAACGGATCGGAAATAGATGTCAAGGCTGAGCTTGATAGTGAAGAATATTCTTCAGTGATCACATTCATTGGATCAAGATTAGTTGAAAGTGTGTTATAAAACCACTATACTGCTACATATGGCATCTCAAAAGGACTCAAAGGCATCTCGCCATTGAAAGAATCCATTTCTGACTCTGAAGGCACTACCCAAGTGTCATTGAATGGTATAGTGCTTGATGAAATCATATTGATGTTAGAAATGGTATGCGGTACGTTGGGTGGAGGCATAGAAAAATTTCCCATCAAAGCGGAGTCCTTTGCTAAACCTACACCAACATCTTCATAGGGAATAGTCGATTTTCCACCATGTTGGATACTATCTGTAGAAGCTGGATCGGATGAATAATATGACAACTGATCAATTTTCACAATATTTCCTTTATGTGGGAACATTATTAACCGAAAGACAGATGAAATTAAAACAGTCATGGCATAAGACCAACTTCGACCCAAAAGAAGGTTGCAATCCAGAGGGGCATCAACAACTTCCACATCTAGATTAACAATTTTTCCTTCTACTTCTATAGGTATATCCTGTAAAATTCCAAACGGATGAAATCCTCTTCCATCAAAGGCTTTAAGGATTGTTGGAGATTGGATGAGTGTTGGATAACCAAGATTTTTCCAACAATTTAATGAAATTATGCATGTGGATGCCCCCTCATCATTACAGTACGAAAAAATCATTTTTTTTTACTAATACTGGAATCTAAAAATTCGTCTGATGAGGAAGTCTCGGTGTAAAATTTTCTAGATCGAAGACCATGAGGTTAGAATCCTGAGGATATATAGCTCCAATAGCTGATAAAATTAATTTCCTTTGTGTTGGACATGATTGTAGCACTTCTAAGGCCGACATTGCTGAAGGGGAAATCACCAAGTCTTCAACAATGTTGTAGTTCTGAGTAGCTCTCGCATGTGGATTGAAAGTTGATTTTCGAAGTACACCTTTAGTAGGTGTTTTAATTACTAGATCATGATTATTTTTCTCGATATGAAGTGGATAAGAAACTGAAGGAGATGTAGCTGGTGTTGAATTATAATTTTATATCTCTTTACTAGTAATAGGATTTTTACTTCCATAGTCTTGCGATCGTGTTGCAACCATAACCTGAGACATAATTAAAATATTTGTTAATGAATGTGAAGAAGATCCTATCATTTTTCTATCTTGAGTAGGAAAAGGATCCTTCAAGACAGCGGGTGTGGGTGAACCTTTGACCGATTTAGAGACCTCAAATTGATGCAGGTGTTCTTTAGTAAAGTGATCCTTGTCACAGATAAGACAAGGATAATGAGGTTTTTGTTTATCATCAGATGGTTCATTCTTTTCGGTTTTTTACTTGGAAGATGTAGTCTGTTTGATTTTATTCTTTCCTTTCTTCTTATTACCAGTTTTGGATTTAGCTGTAGATGAATCTAAACATGAATATCAGTAGAGGTTTCAAGGGAAGAATCTCCTTTTGGTGAATCTGGTAAAGTTATGCTAAGAGAAGTAGTTTTTGAAGACTTCTTCTTACTCTTATTTGTGTTAACTAAACCAAATGCATTGTCTGCAGCATGAGACCCTGAAGGAGTTGCAGTTATTTGACTAGGATGTGGTAAGTCAGGAATTGTTTCGTATAAAGTACTAGACTATGTATATACTAGGTCTAAGTACTGAGCTTAAGAAATGACCTGTTCTTGAGTAATAACTCCTCCCTTAGCGACATCTTCAGTGATCTTTGGAAGTAATGATTTGATGAACCATTCTACCAAGATCTGATCTGGAATAAATACTTTTACTAAATTTCTTCTACGTCTCCATTCATGTATGTGATCTGATATGTACGTAGACGTAGATTGTTTTAATGAAGTCAATAGTTCCGTGGCATTGTCGTATCTGACTGGAAACTGAAAATGTGTTAAGAAAGATGTTTCTAAAGCATTGAAATTGTTGAATGATCCACGTGGTAGTTAAATATACCATTTTGCAGCTAAACCTATCAGTGTTCTTTGAAACAGTCATAATCGAATGGAATCATCAATCAAAGAGTTTGATGCGCACCAGAGGTGGTAAGTCATGACATGGTTTGAGCTGTCCTCTCCTAATTTACCTTCAAACTTAGGAATATCACTGGGAAAATTATTTGAAATTGGTGGCCAATACAGAAGATGATAGATTGGATCATTCATTAGGCACGACAAATCAGTTAAATCCAAAGTTGCAATGAATGGAAACCAACGGTTAGGGTCCTACTGAGAAAATTGATAACCTTGCGGAACCATACCAGCACTAGGAGGAGGATATCCAGGATATCCTAGAATAGCCTATGCATTTGGGATTGGAATACCTCCCGGATAACCAAGAATGGCCGAACCATATTGAGGTTGAGCTGGTATTTGATACGTGTATCCAGGGTACGGTTGATGCTGGTATACTGGATTTTGTGCTATAGGCCCATATTGATACTGCCCTTGATACGGTTGATAAAAAAACTGAGGTTGGCTTGTTACAATGTACTTGTACCAGGTTGTCCCGTAGGCATCTAAATAGTAGTTTGAA
The DNA here is from genome assembly GCA_034641835.2 of Pinus albicaulis. NCBI lineage: Eukaryota > Viridiplantae > Streptophyta > Pinopsida > Pinales > Pinaceae > Pinus > Pinus albicaulis. Next base: position 114,492,863 of record CM076581.1, read on the forward strand.
CTGTAGGTCCAGGTTTTTGAGCAGTGACTACATGGATTTGTTGTGATACTTGAGGGGCTGTAGAAATAGGGGCTACAGAAACTCCAGGGATAGGTTTGGTAGCTTGAACAAAAGTTGGTACAACATTTTGAGTTGGAGTTCTAGGTGTACTCGGACCAGGATGCTGAAATGTACCAGGTGCAGATACCTGTGGTATAACTTGAAGCATAGGTTGGACAGGCTGCTGGATTTGACTGTAACCAATTGGATGACTAGGTTGATTATAAGGTATTTGCATGTTAGGTTGCAAATTCTGTGAAATTTGGGATGGATCCCACACTGTGTTTACTCCTAGATATGGAGGTCCCATTGAAGGTTGTGTTGCATAATATGGACCATAACCAGGTTGATAATTTGGAACATATGTTTGATAATTAGCTGGATAATTCCCACCTCCCTAAAAAAATTGTTGTTCCAGGTAGAACTGTGGCCCTAAAGGAGGCTATTGTCCTTGAAAATATGGTTTCCCTGGCATAGGGTATTGTCCTTGAAGAGGTTGCGAACCCTGAATTGAATACTTCCCTTGAGGTTGATATTGTCCTTGAGGTATGTACTGGCCTTGAGGTATGTACCAACCTTGATGTATATACTATCCTTGAGGTATGTACTATCCTTGAGTCTACCCCCCAGGTGGTAAATTACTACCTTGAGGTTGCCCCCCAGGCGGTAAGTTACTACTTTGAGGGTCAGGGTTAGGAATGTGTCCAGACATCATGTAAATGTGTTCCGCACTCAAAGTTTTAGTATGTGATTCATTTGGACCAGATGATGGTATATGTTTGTCGGGAGAAGGAGTTGCTACTGAGAAAGTACCAGAAAGCGACTGGTATCCCGCAGGAAAACACGGACCACCATACAAATATGATTCTGGTGATGCAGAAAACATGGATGACTCACCAGACATGTTTAATGAAGGCATGTAATTACCTCTTGGTATGGCATAAAAAGGAATTCAGGGTGGCGAATATTTAGGCCAAAATTGTGTAGAAATTATGTTAACTGAGAATACCAAGGATCTTGTTTGAAAGTTCTATAGTAAATTGATTCACTTGGCCTAAGACCTAAATATTCCTGATGTGAAGGAATAAATACTTCTTATTATGTTTCAGTAACTTCTTCAATGCTAATGAGGCTAGGAGGAAGGTTCTGAGTGATGTGAAACTTCACTCTAGGTGAATAAGGACAACCAGTGGTTGGAGTGATGAACTCTGAAGTAGGCTCAAACGTAGCAGGTTCACTTTCTGCTTCAAAAATTTCAGGCTCAATAGCGGATAATTCACTAGTTGTAGAAGCAAGTTCAACTAGTTCAGAAATTATAAGTTTTATTTGAGAATTCTCTGTTGTTTGAGGTTGATCTACTTTGTAATCAGGATGAATAATTACTGATGTTTCCTTGTGTTCAGTTGATCCAATCCCTGATGTTTTTCCTTTCTCAGATTTAAGTTTTTCTAATTCGCATGGTGTGTACTCACGGGGTTTCCCCTGCATTCTACGTGATTTTCTAGGTAATTCAGCCACGATTAAAAATTTTAACACACGAAATAAAAGAAAATTTCCACAAAATATCCTAAAGTCTCTAAGGAAAAAATCAAATTGATCACATGCCTACAAAATCTAAGAGAGAAATCCACACACAAACAGTAAAATCCACACTAAAAACACTAGCTGGTGATGAAATCCAACGTCGTAGTATTTTAATGTAGAAACGGTAGTTGGAACAGTTACCCCGACAAACTGCTTAATGAAACAGTCCAGTGCAAGTATTTCCGCTTATACCATCTCGAAGTGAAAAGTACCCTCCGGAAATTCTAAGTGAGTCTAGTCGACATCTGCTCCAGGTACAGTGGGACCTTCCCTCCACCATCACCTTGGGAAAGAATCCTAAATTTTATAGCCTCTAAGGTCACCAATAGGAAAAAATGTACCTAGGGGAATAGTCTACGATCCGATATACATGCAAGGGCAGAGTAATTAGCTCAAACCCCTTGAAGGCTCCTTGATATAATCCGAGGTTTACCAACAAGTGACCCCAAGCTCCTCGACAATGGTCTATCCGAGGTTTATTGTTTTTAATACGTGCACATATGCTATCTTTCCCAATGATATAGATACGATTACCTCACTAGTTCAGACATGATCTCGTGCTTAACTCTTTTAAGAAGAGCTTTCTAGAGCACAAATGCTACAATTATATTTTTCCTACCACAAGATTGCTAATTTTTTGTTTGAACTGTCTTGGAATGTTAATTACAACCTGTTCCAAGACACTAGCCTAAGTCATGTTGGTGGAAAAGAGCCCTATAAAATATAAAAATATCTAGATTGATTTTATTAAAGCATTGTTTTTAATTTGGTTGTTTCTTAAGACAGAAGGTATGGAAGTGAAACTTCAATGATGTTTTATGAACCGACTCAAAAATACGCTTAATGCATCTATGAAATGTGCAACTCTTTTATTTTCAATGAATCTTATTTAAGGGAAATATTGAGAGATTTAACAATTTTCAAAGCATCAATTTTTTCATTCCTAAACAAAATCTTTGAAAAGAAGACGATTTCTTGAGAACTCAATTTCATAAAATAATCAATTACTCGTTGGAAATGAAATCCTTTATCAATCAGATCAGAAACTACAAATCACTAAACAAACCATTTTCCAAAAAGAAAACCATATCTAAAACTTCTAAAAACATAAAATTCAAAACCAAAAGAAGAAACTCTAATTTTGAACTCTATCTAGAAAGTTTGAGGATGTTTTCTCTTAGTTTGTGATTGAACCAAGAAGAATTTCTACTTATCTCAGCAGAAATGAAAACATCCAACAATGGTTTGATGTGAAATTCAGGCCTTAGTAAGCTTAAAGGCTCTTCTAAATTTGCAAGTGAAAATGAAAATCAATTTTCATAAAAGTAAGGTTTGCAACAAGTTCAATGGCTCAGCAAGAAAACAACATCACACCAGTAATCTAAGATATATGAAGGTTTCTGATATGAAGCAGCAAGAAAGTAGGGAAAACACTCACTCATAAAATGCAAATTAGATGAAAAATCCCACAAACGCAAAAATTGCTGAAAGAAATTCACACATAAGACTTTGACAGTGAAGACAAGTTGGGGCAAACACAGAGAATCTGGTGATCTGGTTCCTAAAAAGAGAATTCTTAATTTTTCAAAAAATTTCCATAAGTCCGTAGGTTCCAATGGAGAAAAGTGCAGTACCGCAATGTTCTGAACTAAAAACTGTGGAGGCTATCACACTATTTTTAAATAAAAACCGCAGAGGCCAGGAAAAATACAGAAAAAATAAAAATTCAGATTTTCTTTTCACGGATTTTGATAAGTTATCTACCCAACCCAATTTTAGACTAATCAAAATCAGAAAACTCTTAAAGATTCAAACTGAAAAAAAAGCAAGATTAAGTTATATTCCCCAGCGGAGTCGCCATTTTGTTATGCAGATAAATCCCTCTTGCGGATAAGAGCGATCTCCCTAGTATCCTATGGATAGCTAGAAACAAACATCCATTTGTAAATCATTTTCTCTAGATCATTTTCAATTCAGAATTATTATAAACAAATAAAGAGGACATGCTGCTATCTTGAAATTCGACGTTCGATGCAGTCTTTTATCTAGTCACTCCAAATAGGCTTCTTTAGTAAGCAGAACCTACAATCAAAGACAGACAAAAGAATTAAAAGCATCTGCAACATATAATAATTGAGAATAGCTAATCTAACTCATTGATCAAGGAATCCAAGTATTGAATTATTCAAATAGACACAAGAACAACTCAATGAGAAAAGGAGATCCATATGTATTATCTTGAATGAAAAGAGTAACTTTACAACTTGATGCCTTGATGTCGTACAAGTTCCTCCTGGGGTCCTGAACAATCGTTCCTCCTTCATATTGACAAGCCTTCTTCTCTCTGAACTAGCATGAAGTTATGGATATGAGTGTGTGATCATTCTCATACAAATAATGACTAGTGTAGAGAGTATGTTCTCTTGGGAATTTCTTCAGCAATTACCTTATACAAGCTAGTTACAATCTACCATTGAGACTGAAACATGAGCTCAATTTATAGGGAAATGGAGGTAGTTTCAGTTCCATGAAGAGGGGGATGGATTCCTCTCATGCAGGGATTTGAGCTCCATATACCAAGGGATAAAATCCATGAGTGAAGGGATAGAGCTCCATGAGTGGAGGGATAAAGCTCGAACTGATCGTGCCTCTAGAAGCTTCCAGTTGGGAGAATATTCGTCCAGCTGGGCTTCTAGAACTTACTTTTTTCTTTATTTGAATAGTTATGGGGATCCGCAGGTTTTATAACTAGAATGTGCGGGATGTGTTGCAGGCTATAGAAAAAATATCTGTGGATCTCCAGGAAAGAGCTAGGAAAAGTACGAAGTTAGACTTTTAAAGGTTTTAAGGAGCTTTTCTCCAATTCCAAGACTGGGTTTAGGAACATTAAGGTTTTTGACCTTGCAGGGAGCACAATATAGGCAATTATGAACCTATGTAGATAGTCAAATGTCATGGTGACACAAATAACATGTAACAATCTAGGAGACTAATCGCAAATATGCTTTCTCTAGGTAAGAGCTCTCATCTTTTCCTGCATTGTAAACTATGTTTCATTGCTTGCATTCTTAGTTTTTGATGCATTTGGGGGAATTCTTTCAAATATTGGGTGCGGTGGTCGGCACGGTTTCCAGGCACGGAGTCATGCAAACCCACCTAAAATTGTAAAGGGGAGGTTCCAATCATCACTATTGTTTGAAAAACAGCAGCACCGATCGTCGCGACCACAATTGCATGGAAATTCTCCTAAATAGCTTGATTTAAATAGTTCAAAAGTTAATTATTTAACTAATGAAAGCCCCAATGACGGTTTTTCAGGTGATTAAAAGCCAAAATGGTCATTGAATGGAAGGAAAGGGAGCACGGGGAGGAAGATGAACAAGCCATGGGAAATGAGAGATGCATGGATGCCCTGAGAGAATGTGGGCTCTTGAAATTCTTCCTAGCACCGTGTCTACAAGCTCAGCTAGAATTATTATAGTATCTGATCAGTGTGTGGGACACCGATCAAGAAAGATTTATGATTCATGATCAAGAGTTGGATATAGAAGTCTATGACATATATTTCATCACTGGATTGTCACGGAGGGGAGAAACACTGATCCCGATAGGTACTCGTCCCATGGGTGAGAGCATGGGTATGCTAATAAACAAAGTTTATCTAGGAGCAAAGAAAGGATCGAAGGGTGGGAAAATAGATATTCAAGCAATACCTAATTTGGCACTAAAGGTAGTGTTGCACACTATAACACGAGCTGCTGGATCTCAAGCCCCTCACGAAGCTACAAAGACACAACTTCAACTTGCTATGGATTGTATGACTCAAACCATTTTCAACTGGGCGGAAGCCGTAACAATCAACTTGAAGCGCCAGTTAACAAAATGCAAGAACGAAAAGCTAAAAAAATTTGGATATGGGTCCATCTTGATACTGTTCATCCTAGAACGATTGCCGATATTTCAATGCCAGGAGGTGATAATACCTACACCACCAGCACAAGAGCCACAGATGGTCCGTTGGGTGGATTTGATGCCTCGATCGGGAGGTGGTCAACATATGTCATGGAAGCCGAAATTATTCGACTGGCTCCGCCAACAACTAATCTTCGTAGAGGACTGGTTGTATACTGGCACTGATTTCATGGGTGATCTGGACCTTCCACTCCTAGAAGGAGAGGATTGGGATGAAGCTTTGGGTAAAAACTCATTTTTTATTTTGATGAGTATTATGATTTTTTTTGTTTATATATGTTTTTATATTTATCCATTCATTGCAGATGTTGACCGAGAGAGACCTACGGGGATGTCCCCCATAGCATTGAGGGTCCACGCGATTTCAAGGCGTCCCCTAAAGGTGAGGGAAGCGAGGAAGAGAAGATCACGAACAACTTGGAGGGACTCACAATAAAGATCCTAGATTATGTGAGATTCGAGGATGTTCCTTGTGCATATCAGAGGCACACTACAAGGGTTTCTAACTCATCCACCATTTACTGAAGTAGCTTGTGTGTGCAGTGACATGCTATCATGAGCATCATGCTGATTAGACACCTAGGATTTATTTATGCATAATTTTTGAGAGATATGATGTCTTGGGATGTAACCAAAACACACATATTTTTTGAACTTATGATGCATGTGGATGCAAACAATCGATATATATATATATATATATATATATATATATATATATATATATATATATATGCTTATTTTAAAGGGAAGAATGGAGAGGATCCGGCGGATCACATCGCCACTTTCCATTTATGGTGTTCATCAAACTCCCTGATTGATGATTCGATTAGGTTGAGGTTATTTCAATGCACCTTAACTAGAAATGCAACCAAGTGGTATATTGAGTTAACTGGGGGCAGTTTCACCACTTTTGGAGATCTGGCTACCATGTTTATAAATCAGTTTCAGTTGCCTATCTATTATGATGTCGGGACTGGACTCCTGGCTAATTTTAAGTAGGAAAAGGCAACTCATATTTCTAATCATATTCAGGAATGGCGAATAAGGAAGAGGCTCATTAAAGCCTATATTCCGAATGAATTCCTTCTGGAATGGTTTTTGAAATCCTTGCAGCCAGATATTTCTAAGGACATATCCCTATCCGAGGTATTTTCTGAGGAGCAAGCTATTTTTAGGGCTCAGCAATTAGAACTGATTTATTCTTAGTCTGGAGTCCTCAATAAAAAATTTCTTGATGCTCCTCACTCCAAATTGGACTTGTCAAAAACTAAACCTGGTCCTCATGGTGATGGAATTATTGGTTCGATTGATAGCGGTGTAGCTAATTTGCTTAGTCAAGTGCAACAGTTGTCCATACAATCTGCTTCTTATAGTCAGGTTGTGCCTTTGGTGTCAACTCCTTCCCAATATTTTTCAATAAATGTTGTCCAGACTTCTAACCCCAAAGGAAATCAACAATCTGAAGGGAAGAATAAGGGATGGAATAATAAAAAAAGGGAAAAGATGGAAAGGGGAATGCAAATAAATCCAACGAGCATGTTGGTGAGGGTCAAAAGTGTTACACCATTTTTTGGTCATCTAACCTTTCATCATTAGATGGACCCAAGTACACCATGTAAGACCAGTTTTACCCCAAGTAAAACTGCTTTCACTATGTTAATTAGGAAACCTCAAAAGGAATAATTAATTAAACCATAATTTAATTATTATTCCCAGTCATGTTTAACCCAAAAACAAAGAAATTAATGAGATAAACCCATAGTTATCTTATTATTTTCTAGGAATAATTATTTAATAAAATTCCTTGTTAAATATGACCAAATCAACCACCATTAATAAAATAAATCATTATTTATTTGATTATATCCCAACCACTTCCTTAAAAAGATAAATAAATCATTTATTTATTTATTTTTCACTAATCAAGGGATTTGACCCAAGTCAAACACCCTTTCCCACCAACAAATAATAATAAAATATTCCATAGAGGTGGATCTAGATTTGGTTAACATTATTTTAATCATGCACCAAGATCTAGAATGACCCAATATTTTGTTATAAATAGGAGGGTTTTCCCCTTCATTCTTCACCTTTTGTTGCATATTAGATCACTCGGGATCTATACACTTGGTCTCATTTCTGCCATTTTGCTCCCATTGAGCTCTACCTTCTACATTGGGTTTTCTACATCTACAAGAGAGAGAAAGCTTAGATCTGAAGTGCTGAGGACTACAAAGAACCCATCCCATTGAGGAGATCCGGATACACCTTCTTGTTTCCTCCCAGGTGCCCTGTAATATAAAAATTCATTCAAAAATCGTGTTCTTGTCTTGTCTGTTGGATGCATGGAGCAAACTCTTTACTTTACTGCTTAATGTCTTTCCATTTATAGATCCGTTTGTTGCAGCACTTTAACTACTAATTGCAGATCTGAAGATGTTTTGCAGCCATTATTGTTGTTAGGGCTATTAGTTATGCGTAGCTAAAGTGGTTCTTTTTCGTACACTTCGACGAAGAATTCATACTAACAAAAAGGATAAAAATAAATTCAAGTTTCCATGCAAGTTATGTATTGGAGACCATCTTACTCACCTTTGCCCTAAAATTCAGGATGTGCACCACTTGTTAGCTCAACAGGGTTCTTCCAGTTCCTAGGCTGTGTTAACAAACCCTTTTCCCCAAGGGAAACAATTAGTTGCTGGCGCGAATCAAAATACTGGGGCTCCCTCTGGGGGCACCCAAGAAGGGGAAAACACATCAAACATATATATGATGAGTGCTCACATAGATATCCCTACGAGATCTTGTGATTATGGCGAAGCTGAATCTTCGAAAGCCAAGGATGCTCCTGATAGTGCTGAACCACTTCATATTACAAGGCCCACTATTGAGACTATACCTCGGATGCCAAACGCATCTACAAAATGTACGAAAATTAATCCAAATGCCAAGGCCACCCAGAAGTACTCTATTGTAGAAGATCTAGTGCAAAGTCCTTGTGTCATGTCGGCTCTCGAGGTGCTTCAATATTGTTTAGCTCAGTGAAGTGCTCTCCTCGCTGCTATTGGGGTTATTGATCCGAAGAACTCTCTTATGATTACATTTGATATGTCTAATTTCAAAAAGAGACTCCCTCATTATATGGATTTCCATATTAGATCATTTTATCAAAAATTAAATATATTTTGAACAGTCGTTGATGAGGGTGCTTCCACATGTGTGATGTCTCTCGCATGCTGGAAGGGAATCAGATCTCCCGCAGTTGTTCCTTCAGCCACTCTTCTGACTGCATTTTATGTTCATTCTCACAAGCCGCATAGTATTGTCTCGGCTTTGCCCATCTGTGTTGGGGGCAAAACTATTAACACCGAGGTTAAGATAGTTGATGCAAGCTTGGACTATAACCTTCTGTTGGGGCGAAACTGGATTTATGAGATGGATGCCATTGCGTCCTCATTATTTCGCATTATTTGTTTCCCTCACGAAGGGAGGATTGTCATAGTTGACCAACTGGATTGTTCTCCTATAGACTCGAATGCATCTACTAACTCAACTATTCCTTTAGTGGATAATACCAAACTACCTGTTGAGAATCTAGGGGTTGGAATGTATTCTTCTTTGATGGGTACTTTTGATTTTCCACCTCCTTCCGTTCATATAAATGAAATTTCGTCCTCTAAGGCTCCTATTCGAAGAGAGTTATTTAGAACTCATTATTTTTCGGACCCTTGGACCTTACCTTCCCCTACCTCCACATTAGCGGAAGTTCAAGTGGGTGGAATGGCATTTCCTATTTTTGCAGCTGAGATTTCTTACAAATCTATTGTTGAATCTACATAATCCACTCCAGTTTCTATTTCATCAGAGGAATTGGATGGAAATGTGGCCCCGACTTGGAATCTTATTTCTTCTTCCACCCAGGATTGCCTTGATACCACTCTTCCCTCTGAAGAGGTTATCCTGGAAGCTATGACTGGTATAGACAGACCATCGGATGATTTGCATAATCTCTCTTACTTTTTACCAGATTTGAGCGAAGTTGAATCAAGTTTTCCTAGTCCTCAGTCTTCTGGTCCTATTCACCTGGTCCTGAACCCTTTAGCACCAGCACATGTATTTTCTGAAGGGAACATGGCTGCGATTTCTTCGAATATCCTGGTAAAAATTTCTAGAAATCCCAACATTATCGAGAATTTTTTCATCGGAGCTGAATGTTCCCCTGAAGAGATTCAAATTTACACTGATCTCTTTCGAGAGTTTAGGGATGTGTTCACTTGGTCTTATGAGGAAATGTCTAGTATAGATCCATCTAGTGTCCAACATGAGATCAAGTTATATGAAAATGCTAAGCCTGTAAGGCAAAAGCTTCGTCTGGTCAACCCTAGGAAGGAAATAGTTATCAAAGCCAAGGTAGAGAAGCTGCTCAAGGCGGGATTCATTTTCCCTGTTCCTTTGATAGAATGGGTTTCGAATCCAGTCCTGATGGACAAGAAGCAAGGAACAGTTCGAGTTTGCATTGATTTCAGAGACCTAAATAAAGCATGTCCTAAAGATAATTACCCCACACCTTTCATAGATCAGATTATCGATGAGTGTGCGGGCAATGAGATCTTTTCCTTCATGGATGGTTTTTCTGGATATAATAAAATTACTATCCATCCTGAAGATCAGCATAGGACTACATTTATTTGTCCCTGGGGTACCTTTGCTTACAAGAAGATGCCTTTAGGCCTTAAAAATGTTGGAGCTACTTTTAAGCGAGCCATGTGATATGCCTTCCACAACATCAAACATATTATCGAGGCATACTTGGATGATTTAGCTGCTCGTTCTTGCAAGATAATCGATCATCCTTCTCACCTCCGTCAAGTATTTGAAAGATGTCGATTTTACAAGATCCGGTTGAATCCGAACAAGTGTGTTTTCGCGGTCACGTTTGGTCAGTTGTTGGGATTTATTATGTCTACGGAAGGGTTTCAGGTAGATCCCTTCAAGGTTGAGGCAATACTTCTGTTGTCTCCCCCATCCTCTATTCGTCAACTTCAAAGTCTACAAGGAAAAGCTATTTTTCTGCGGAGATTTATCGTCAATTATGCCGAGATTACAAAAGGATTTATGAGATTATTAAAGAAGGGAGTTCCATTTTTGTGGGATGACTTTGCTCAATGCTCATTCGATGCTTTGAAAAAAGCATTGACCTTTACTCCTATACTGAGTCCACCTGATTATAGTAGGTATTTCCTCTTGTATCTCGCAGTAGCAGAATCTACCATTGGTATGGTTCTAGTTCAGGAGGATGATGCTCTTTCATAGCATGTTATATACTACCTTAGTTGAGGCTTGGTAGGACCTGAACTCTGGTATTCTCCGATAGAGAAGCTTTATTTAGCAGGTGTTCATGCTTTACAACAGCTAAAAAATTATATTCTCCTTCGAAAAACTTATGTTTCGGCAGTAGTCAATCCATTTCAGTTTGTTCTTAGCAGGCGAGTGATTGGGGGAAAATACAATAGATGGATTGTGATTTTGCAGGAATTTGACTTGATTTTTTGTCTACCAAGTCCAAGAAATCATTAGTTTTTTAGGAATTAATTTTTGAGTTACCCTGTGGAGAGGAGATATTTTATGATGAATCCTTTCCAGATGAACATTTTTTTCTCATTTCTTCACAGGATCCTTGGTACGGGGATCTCATAGTATATCTTCAGACTGCGAAGTTTCCCTCAACTTTTTTGAAAGATGAGCTTCGTAAGTTACGTCACCTAGCTAAAAATTACTTAATCATTGGTGACACTTTATATCGTTGCGGGGTCGATTCAATCCTTAGACGATGCTTAAATCTCGAAGAATTTGAGCTTGTGTTGAATGATTGCCACAGTGGAGCTTGTGGTGGTCATTTATCTGGGCTTGCAACAGCCCAAAAAATCTTGCATGCCGGATACTTTTGGCCTTCAATTTTCAAAGATTGCATGGAGTCGGTCAAACGATGTATTCCGTGTCAAGTGTATTCTCGAAAGATGCGTGCTCATCCAGCTCCACTCTTCCCTGTCGTCAATGTCGATCCCTTTACAAAGTGGGGTATTAATTATACTACTTGTAGCCCGCCTTCGGCTAAAGGTCAAAAGTACATTATTGTAGCAGTAGACTACTTCACAAAGTGGGTTGAGGATATGCCCACTTTTGGGAATGACGGTGAGAAAACAACTCTTTTTCTCTTTAATCAAGTCATTTCTCGTTTTGGTATTCCCAAAGAGATTGTCACTGATCATGGCAGTCACTTTTAGAATAGCATGATGGCTGAATTGGCTCTAAAATTAGGTTTTCGGAAGGAGCATTCATCTCCGTATTATCCTTATGCCAATGGGAAAGTGGAAGCCGTGAATAAATCCTTGAAGACAATTATTCAACAGACAATTGATAAAGTTTGATCCAATTGGCACATTATGCTGTATCTTGCACTTTGGGCATACCGGATGTTAGTAAAAATGGCAACTGGTTTTACTCTGTTTCAACTAACTTATGGTTTGGAATCCATATTTCCTATTGAGTGTGAAATTCCTTCTCTTAAGTTAGCCGTAGAGCTTCATCCTGACACATCTAGTATCAAAGAACGTCTCCTTCATCTGGAACATCTCGATGAGCAACGTCGAGATGTTGCCATGATGAACGAGGCACATAAGAAGTGGGTAAAAGTTCAGTACAATAAAGCAGTCAAACCTAGGGTTTTTTCTGAAGGAGCCCTTGTCTTGGTTTATGGCCAGGAGAAGGATGCCCTCGGGGCAGGTAAATTTAAGTCTATGTGGTATGGCCCCTTCATCATTAAGAAGGTCCTAAAAAAAGAGCTTATGCCTTGGTTTATTTTGAGGGAAATGAGTTGGCGGAGCCCAGAAATGGGCTCTATTTGAAAAGGTATTATGCCTAGGCCTCGGCCTGGCATCTTTCTTTTTGTATATATTTTTGTTTTTGTTTTTGTACATATCTGAGTTTTTCGGTCTTTGATGTGATGGTGATGTTTTTAATCTACTTTGGCAGGTTTTGTTAGATGTCATGAGTCATTTTGGTTTCACCGATGGTGCTAGTAGACACACCCAGAACTTGGCTTCCACGGATTGGGTACTTCATTATCCATCCGGTCAGCTATTAGTTTCAAGAGGGGTCTGCATTGGTCCTGCTTCAAACATGTAGCAGAATACACTACAGTAATTTATCTACTCTCAGAGGCAATATCCTTGGGTGTTGATTCTTTGGTAGTTTTCTTGGACTCCCAGCTGGTGGTATCACAGTTGAACAATACATATTAGGCTCGAGATCCATTTTTTCTCTGATTGTTTTTTAGGGTACGTTTGTTACAAAGATCATTTCAATTTATAAAATTTATTCATATTCCTCGAGCTGACAATTGGATGGCAGACTCATTGGCTAATCAAGAAATTGATTGGCATGTTCATCATTCAATACCTTAATCAAATCATCAAATTCATTATACATTTTCATACATTTTTTTCATCACATCATATAAATTGTTGTATATATATACATAGTCCGAGTGTTCAAAAAACTATACAAAAATTTGGACCCATATGTCCTACAAAATTAGGGCTTATGCTCGATCATGTTTAGTATCAAAAATATAATACATTCATCCAGTAAAATCTATATATCTAATCCTGTGGTCCCTGCCCAACATTCGTGTTCCTATAGAACATGATAGCAGTCGCCACATGGCAGAATAACCACACCCAGTCTCGTGATACTCCGACTACCCGTCTCTGGATAGCCTCTAGTAGGTCCTCTACTGTAGACATAGGCACTTGGCAAGTTAAGCTCTCCAAGTTTCTCTGAACGGCATGTAGGGTTCTGTCAGGGTCTTTAGCATCTGCTTCGCCTCTGCAGAATTTATGCCTTGGGTATCCCTCATGAAGGACTGGTCCCATATCTGTATCATGGTCATCACATCATTTTGTAAGTCATTTGAGTCTAATCAAAAACATTTTTTTCATTATTGCATATATTGAAAAAATAAATCAAAAAATCATATAATCCAAAATTGCAGTCTCACCGATTGCACTCCATGTTGCACCGAGTGGAAGGACTAAGTCTGGATCACCACGAAAATCCATCCCAGCATAGGGATAATCCTCCATGGCGATAACTTGTTCCTCCCACCATTGGAAGAACTCGTCATCTCAAGTGGTTCAAGGAACTTCAATTCCCCCCAATCTCTTCATTAGATCAGCCCACTGGGATATTATTGGATTCCTGGGGCTGTTGATGGATGAGATCACTTTGGGTCGAAACCCTGGAATCCTCTCAAAGAATAATGTCAGTAAGATGGTCCCATACCCGAAATGCTTTGTTTTTTTCTTTCCAGATAGAAGTTAACTATTTCTTCATGTTAGTGAGTAGTGCAGTACACCAGTCAAAGAGGCGAATCAAACATTCGACCACAATACTCATATGTGTCCTGGAAGCCTAGTGTAAGGAAGCAAATCCTGCTACCCTGCCAATGGTGAAGAGGAGAATTTTCATATGCAGTTCTAAAAAATCTTTGATTGCAATTTGAGTCCCTACTTTCTGAGACCCCTCTACGCAATAGACATGGACATAATCATCCACTGTAAACCCTCCCAAAGGCTTTCCATGTAAATCTACTGGATCTCCTCTTCGAGAGAGTCCAGTAATGAAGTAAATGTCTTCCACTTCTATGCATATGGGCATTTGATCGATCATGAAGAAATCTTCTTCCGGTTCCCAGTGATCCACTAACATTTGGAGCAACCGAACATTACTTTTCATATTTGGCATTTTGAAAAACTTGAGCAAACCACAATTTTGAAGGATATTGAGCGAATTTTGATCCTCCATCACTTCATTATCGATGGAAATATGTTCACGCTCCCTCCAAGAGATTGAAATCCTGAAATGATCCATTAAATTCTTTATTAGGTTCATTTTTTACATTCACGGACTGCGCATACGCGACTTCCTTTGTGTACAGTCGAGTATCATATGTAGGTTCATCCACACGAACCCGCGTATGCGCAGAGGGTTTAATAAAAAACAATCTTTCCTTCGATAAAAAATAAAATTTTTTATCCTAAATATGAATGAAATTAATGACAAAGATGGATTTAGACCTTACCTGGTTGATTCGGCACAATTTGATGGCTGATTTCTCTTGTTTTGAGGAAAAGGGTTTTTTCTCCAGAGCTCCTTTCTCCACTTATGCAAAGTAACAATGAACCAAATATGAGGTAAATGAGTATTTATGCCCATAAATTGAAAATTTTTTGCAAAATTTCATTATGCTTATTTTTCAAATCTGTCTCAAGATGTATAACCGGGTTGCTTGTCAGTGTTGGGAAAAGTATGTTTTCAAGTACATTTACTAAAGTTGAGATTTTTCTGGTTTTTTGAATCCATGACTGCTGACTTGTCATGGCAGGTATATAATTTTAACTAGCATATAGGTTAGGGAAGTCACTTTCCATTGCATTCTGCATGCTAGCCTCCATTATGATCACTTGCCATAGGGTCGATCCCATCATGTTATGAGTATTTAACCCATTTCACTCGCCGATTTTTAATCATGACTTGGTGGTAGAGCCTTCCTTTACATGGGCTTCCTAATTAGTTCCTCGCTGGCACTTGTTGCCCATGCTACACTTTCAGTAAGCTCGGGAGTCCTCTTTAGTCCTGCCATGACTTATGCGTTGACGCTTCATTCTTCTTCTTCTTCACTATGATTTTTCTGGCTATTACCCTAGAGGCTCCCTGGTGTTGTTAAGTTGTATCACTGCATTGCATACTGGCTACTTATTTATCTTGGCCTTTAGCCGACTTCATCTAGACTCGATGTTTAAGCCATATTTTGACCATAACTCTCTGTACAAGTTAACCATGAAAGCACTTAGCTATCGCGACTTGAAACCCTTTTACCCATGGATGGAATGCTCCTTTGAGTATCACTTACAAGTTTCTGCCACCTTGCATTGAGCATAGGATTGTTCCTATCCCAGGAACTAGTGCATCTGTTTCCTGATACTCGTTCTATCCATTGTGCTATAGCATTATTTTATTCTTTTTCAGGCTTACTATATGAAAAAGACAAAAAAATAAAATATATCAAAAAGAGTGGGAACGGGACATTACTTCATATTTTGATGGCAATTATAGTGTCAGTTTGTCTTCCTTGAACAAAGCACACAAAGCTATGTCTTTCCTTCATTTGGGATGGTTTTAGTTTTGACTTAGGAGAAGCCATAACCTTGTGTCATAAGTCAGTTCTCCCCCGATTGGTTAACTCTTCCAATCATATAGAGAGTTTGGTTTTGCCTTTTGCATAAAAAACTTATACAGAGTTATCATTTGCTGCCATAGTCAACATGAGTTTTGCTTTTGTTCAAGGGAAGTTAAAACCTGAGTCAGCCTTTCTGCGGCGTCTCTTGACTTATTTTTTTCAGTCGGCCTTCCCGGTCTTGTCAGTATCTTGTTCTATCACATCAGATGTTTGGTCCATTGTTCATGCTGGTTTGAGAAGGTCTCCATTGACTTCTTGCTGGTGAGTTTTTATCTTATCGACTATGACATATTGCTCTGAGAGAAAACCTAGAGCCGCACCCTAGCCCTATTTACATCATTGATAGGTGACCTTGTGCTCAGCATTTGATCATAATTATGGGTCTTTGACTGAGTGGTTTCTCATGTGTTCAACGTCAGCATACATTATCACACTTGGGATTCATGCAGTACCTTGATTTCCATTTGACCCTATCGGTGGATATCTCGCCTCTTTGTCAACTCTCATTATTGGTTGATTCAGAGGGTTTCTACCATGCACTAGCTTCATCTTGTGCATGTCAGAAACGTACTTCAGGTTGATTCTCTCACTCTACTTCGTCCGATTCCTTCCAAATCTTGGCCTACGGGTTACAATTGTGATGGACTGATGTGGGATGCCTTAATTTCTTCCTTCCAACAGATCTTTTCCCATCGACTCCGACTCATTGCTTTGGGAATAAGGTCTAGAGTCTTTTTGTCAGTACCTTAGGGTTTGCAGTCATTAGTGGCAGACTCTTTGTTGTCAACAATGAGGATACATCATTTCCTCCTAATTGATGGATTCTTACAAGTGTTCGACTTAAACTCATTCAAACGATTTCTCACATGGTCGACTTCAACTCATTTCTTCCCATTGTGTAGAATTGTGCCATGGTGATCGGTGAAGACCTCGGGTTTGCATCAGCATGATTTGGTTGAATTTGACAGTTCATCCAGTTTTCTGCTTGTGACACCGTCCACCTTTATATGTTGCAATTTTAGTATAGCAGCATCTTATATGTTGGATCTTGAGTTGCGTGATTGTACTATGTCGTTCCACCCCTTATGATTTGGTATCTAGAGATTCAGTTCTTACTTGTGTGATTAGATATCTATTACAACATCATTGTTCAGTCTTCTAAATGTGATACTTGGACTTGATTTTGACTTGTATTTTCGGACAGTGATCAGATGATTCACTGTGTACTTTACAGTTCAGTTATACTTGTATACATGTTGGATCCACTCTATACTTCATATTCGGACATGCTTTTCTTTCACTGAGCATGGGTATACCTGCCTCAGGCATGAGCTATTTCTATGATCTCTTTCATTGGTTTTTTGGCAGGCTAAAATATGGTGAAGTCCTCTCTCGTCATTACAAGGTTCTTTCTATGCACATAATATATTTCGGCCATAATGTACCCCTTCTAACCTCATATATTAGGGGGGCATCTGTTATAGCATCATTTTCCACCTTCATATGCTCGATGATTGACACTTTGGCCTTGGGCACCCTTTCCCCTCAGACTTGAACATCTTCACAAAAAACAATATCTTAAAACCCATACGCGACTTTGACTAGACTTTTCTGCGTATATATGTGAGTCCATTCATAGATATCCACGTATACCTTTTTAATCATTAAAAATATATATAATATTCCCTATTTTCGAGGCAGGGTTGATGGTTATTCCTGTAATTCAACCACCCCAGCCCGTGGCCTAACTGTTTCCAACTGCTGAAACTAATTTGGGGGAGTATAAAAGCCCCTCATGTGCATGGCCTAAGGGAGGGAGAAAATTATAGATATTATGCTATGTTGGAGCCCTATTTCAAGTCTGATATTCTCGTGCCTCCTGCACTTCGCAGGTATATTCAGGAAACCCTTGTTTCCTTGAGATGATCATCATCCTATATGACATATAGTGTGCACACATCTTGGAAGAATTATTGTGAGGTGAGGGCTGGACGGATCCAGAGGACGGTATGCTCAAAGGTCGTGGAAGGATTCAGGTGATCTCTCCACATTTCTATTACTGTACATGCCATTTGTATTAAGAAGAACCATCTTGTTCCCGATATTCACGTGTTTATATCTCTTTATCTATGCGTAATGATCATTAATTGAATGTTTAATATTGTTCTTATGATATTATGCATGAGTTACACTGACATCTAGGAACTATATATGCTATACAACTAGAGTTTCATGTTCGTTCTTTCTTGATTTTCATATTACGAAGCACGAAGGGTTGCTGGGGGTTTGCACCCCGCGGGACCTACATCAAACATTGGACTTTCAGGTAAGTTTTGCAACTTGTTATATCTATTTTTCAGTATAAAAGATAGGTTAGGTGAGTCCTTCTTGAATGGTATGCCCCTGATCTGTGAAGGTTGCCAACCCAAAAACCTTTAGGGTATTATATCCCAAAACAGTCCGCAGGTTTTATAAGTAGAACGTGCGGGATGTGTCGCAGGCTATAGAACAAATAATTGCGGATCCACAAGAAAGAGCTAAGAAAAGTGTAGAGTTAGACTTTTAAAGGTTTAAGGAGCTTTTCTCCAATTCCAAGACTTGGTTTAGGAACATTAAGGTTTTTGACCTCTAAGGGAGCACAATATAGGAAATGATGAACCTATATAGATAGTCAAATGTCATGGTGACAAAATAACGTGTAACAATCCAGGAGACTAATCGCAAATTTTCTTTCTCTAGGTAAGAGCTCTCATCTTTTCCTGCATTTTAAACTATGTTTCATTGCCTGCATTCTTAGTTTTTGATGCATTTGGGGGGATGTTTTCAAATATTGTGTGCGACGGTCGGCGCGGTTTCTAGGCATGGAGTCGTGGCAACCCGCCTAAAATTGTAAAGGGGAGGTGCCAATCGGCACTATTGTTTGAAAAACAGCAGCACTGATCGTCGTGACCACAATTGCATAGAAACTTCTCCTAAATAGCTTGATTTAAATAGTTCAAAAGTTAATTATTTGACTAATGAAGGCCCCAATGATTGGTTTTACAGGTGATTAAAAGCCAAAATGGTCATTGAATGGAAGGAAAGGGATCACGGGGAGGAAGATGAACAAGCCATGGGAAATGAGAGATGCATGGATGCCCTGAGAGACTATGGGCTCTTGAAATTCTTCCTAGCACCATGTCTACGAGCTCAGCTAGAATTATTACAGTATCTGATCAGTGTGTGGGACACCGATCAAGAAAGATTTATGATTCATGATCAAGAGTTGGATATAGAAGTCTCTGACATATATTTCATCACTGGATTGTCACAGAGGGGAGCAACACCGATCCTGACAGGTACCCATCCCATGGGTGAGAGCATGGGTATGCTAATAGACAAAGTTTGTGTAGGAGAAAAGAAAGGATCAAACAGTGGGAAAATAGATATTCAAGCAATACCTGATTTGGCACTAAAGGTAGTGTTACACACTATAACACGAGCTGCTGGATCTCAAGCCCGTCATGAAGCTACAAAGACACAACTTCAACTTGCTATGGATTGTATGACTCCAACCATTTTCAACTGGGCGGAAGCTGTAACAATCAACCTGAAGCGCCAGTTAACAAAATGCAAGAACGACAAGCTAAATTTTTTTGGATATGGGTCCATCTTGATACTATTCATCCTAGAATGGTTGCCGATATTTCAATGCTAGGAGGTGATAATACCTACACAACTAGAACAAGAGCCACAGATGGTTTGTTGGGTGGATTTGATGCCTCAATCGGGATATGGTCAACATATGTCATGGAAGCTGAAATTATTCGACTGGCTCCACCGACAATTCATCTTCGTAGAGGACTGGTCGTATACCAGCACCTTCATGGGTGATCTGGACCTTCCACTCCTAGAAGGAGAGGATTGGGATGAAGCTTTGGGTAAAAACTCATTTTTGATTTTGATGAGTATTATGATTGTTTAGTTTATATATGTTTTGATATTTATCCATGCAGTGCAGATGTTGGCCGGGAGAGACCTACGGGGATGTCCCCCATAGCGCGGAGGGTCCCACGTAATTTCGAGGCGTCCCCTCAAGGTGAGGGAAGCGAGGAAGAGGAGATCACGAAAAACTTGGAGGGACTCACAAGAAAGATACTAGATTAAGTGAGATTCGAGGATGTTCCTTGTGCGTATCAGAGGCACACTGCAGGTGTGTCTAACTGCATCCACCATTTACTGAAGCAGCTTGTGCATGCAGTGACATGCTATCATGAGCATCATGTTGATTAGACGCCTAGGCTTTATTTATGCATATTTTTTGAGAGATATGATGTCTTGGGATGTAACCAAAACACACATATTTTTTAACTTATGATGCATGTGGATGCAAACAATCGATATATATATAGATATATATATATTCTTATTTTCCTGTCTAAATCGTATTATGTGATAATGATGGTTTTACAAATTATGCAAATGTCGATCTAATAGAATATTGGCTACTACATCAGTTAACACATTAATTATTCCAAGAATATGTTGATATGTGATATAATCAAAATTCATTTCTAATAAACAAACATGCAAATACAACCTTAAAATCTAAGAATTTCTAATAGAGTAATGCCCATTAAGCTAGAGAACAACAAGTTGAGAGTCTAGGCTAAAACTTAATGCATGAATGTCGAGAGAAATGGCCTTCATTAAGAGTTCAATGACAACACTATATTCAACAACATTGTTGGTTGTTCGTCCTAGACAAATGCCTTGAAGGTCTATCAACTCACCATTAGGATTATAAATCACCTAGGCTACAGAAGATAGATTCTGAGTACTACGGGAGGCACCATCTGGGAAACCAACATAAGGAGTGGCAGACATCTGCACAGTAAGCCATGACATAATAAGCAAGAAAAACTACTCGCAAAGTACACCAAGCCAAAAAATGTACAAAAATGAAAACACACTTATGTACAAAAAGACATGCACGAGAAAATCATGCATAGTATTTTTTGAGGTACAACCCATTTCTGGGCTTATTCAAAGGATAGCCTTCATAATCAATGAGCTCATAGGCCTCGTTCTCTGAAACAAGCTTAACAATATAGGGCCCATGCCACATGGGTTCGAATTTTCCTGCCCCTGACTTATCATGAGCTTGGTCACAAGAGGACTAGGTCTCCTTATACAAAGGTACGTGGGAAACTGTCTGATCAAAATGAGCTTTGACCCACTTTTTTTGTGCTTCTATGACTAGAGCATCAAAGCGGCAAGTTTCATTAAGCCTCTCCAAATATAGAAGATGTTCTTCCTCCGGCGAGGTATTAGGCAGTAATTCAACATCTATCTTGAGAGAAGGGATTTCACATTCAATTGGAAGGGTAGCTTCCAGACCATAAACAAGTTGGAATGGAGTGAATCTGGTTGCATCCTTCACCAAGGTTCAGTAAGCCTAGAGAGCTAAAAACAACATGAGATGCCAGTTGGAATTGTGCATCCCAATTGTACGTTGAAGCATGGTGACTAGAACCTTGTTCACAGCTTCAACCTGGCCATTGGCTTGAGGGTAGTACGACATTGAGCTATCGTGACACAGACCTAACTTAGAAGTCAACTCAACCATCATGTAATGGCAAAAATGAGAGCCATGATAGGTGACAATGGATTGAGGGACACTAAACCTAGTAATCACATGATTGAACAAAAATTGTGCAGCCGTCTTATCATCAGTTGTGAGTGTAGGCATTGCTTCGGCGCATTTAGTGAAGTAGTCCATGGCTATGATAATATAAGCATGCCCCCCAGCCGAGTGAGGGTTACACGTCATAAAATTGATGCCCCACTTTGCAAATGGACAAACGGTAATGACAGGATGGAGGTGAGCAGGTGGCGCGCGCATCTTGCGCTAGTAAATCTAGCAATCGTGACACTTACGGACAACGAAAATGTAGTATTTGAAAATGGTAGGCCAGAAGTATCTAGTACGAAGGATTTTTTGTGCAGTATCATATCCAGACATTTGACCACCACATGCGCCAGAATGGTAGTCATTGAGGACTTTTTCAGCTTCCTCGAGGGTTAAACACTGGTAGAGAACAGAATCGGCTCCAACGTAGTATAGAGTATCTCTGACTATGTGATAAGGTTGCGAATGATGACAGATGCGTCGATGAGAATCCTTGCTCAACTCGGATTGGAAGGTGGAAGTCTAGAGATAAACGATGATACCATCGTACCGCAGATCGAGGGTGCTAATCAAAAAAAGAGTGTCGTCTGGAATGCGTTCCTCATAACCATAGGGAGCAGAGGCAGAAGGTAAAGAGAAAATTAGATCAGAAAAAATCAATGACTTCTTTGATTTGGAGGTGGTGAACTCCAAATCAAACTCTTGGAGGATAAATATCCACTTTGAGTATTTTTCCCCCCAGCAATTATTGAGTCAATATATAGGTGATGGGGTTGCAATTAGAAATCACGGTTACTGTACGAAGTAGAATATAATGGCGAAAATGCTGGAAAACTTGAACAACAACCAACACAAATTTGTCGACATGTGCATAATGTGTTTTGGTATTGAGAAGATTGTGGCTCAAATAGTAAATGACGAGCTCGTCACCATCGTCTTTGTCCTGTACCAGAACCATGGTGATAGTGCTAAATGCGGCAGCCAAGTAGAGGGAATAGCCGTGATGATAATTGGGTGGAAGAAAAAGAGGAGCATTGATAAGCAATGTATTTAGTGCATTGAAATATTTTTGGGCAATCTCATCCCAGAGGAACGGGACACCTTGCTTAAGAAAGAGCGTGAATCTTGTGGCTACTTCAGCATAGTTCAGTATAAAACGTCGCAGGAAATTAGCTTTCCCTTGCAAACTCTGAAACTAATGTAAACAGGAAGGGGAGGGGAGATTAACAATAGCTTCGACCTTAAGAGGGTCGAGATGAATTCCATCTTTAGAGAGGATAAACCCAAGGAGTCTACTAGAATCGATGCAAAATACACATTTATGCAGATTGAGCCGAATGTTGTAGCGTCTAAAATGAAGAAATATTTGACGAAGGTGATCTGGGTGGTCCTTATGCTTAGCAGAATGAGCCAGAAGGTCATCCAGGTAAGTTTGAACAATGCGCTTGATATCATGGAAAGAATATGACATTTCTCTTTGGAAAGTGGCACTAGAATTCTTAAGGCCAAAAGGGATCTTCTTATATGCGAAGGTGCCCCATGGACAGATGCAGGCGGTCTTGTGTTGATCGGCTGGAAGAATATTGATCTGGTTGTAACCAGAAAACCCTTCCATAAGGGAGAAGATCTCACTCCCAGCACATTCATCAATGATCTGGTCAATGAAAGGAGTGGGATAGTTATCCTTAGGAAAAGCGCGGTTGATGTCGCGGTAATCGACACAGACACAAATAATACCCTGCTTTTTATCCACAATGACGATGTTAGAAACCCATTTTGTCAAGGGGATCCAATAAATTAAGCCAGCTTTGAGAAGTTTTTCAACTTCTCCCTTAATGGCGGCTACCTTTCTAGGGTGCACGGGATGAAGACATTGGAGAACAGGCTTCACGTCAGGATAAGTAGGGATCTCATGCATAACTATACTTGGATCGATGCTGGGCATTTCTTCATAGGAAAAAGAGAAAACGTCTCAAAACTCTCGGAAGAGACTAGTATAGACCTTGATCTCATCAGGAGAATAGTTCAGCCCAATATGGATGTTATCGAAAACCCCCAGTTTAATGGAGATGTTAATAGGCATTGTTTGCATGATGTTTCCGATGTTACCTTCCACAAAAAATTCATGTGTCAAGATGGGCATTTAAAGCAGATGGGAAGGAGCTTGGGAAGTCAATTTTTCAAGACAAGTAGACATGACCCCAAGGTCAGGCGTAAGGAGGAACAATGATGACTATCATCCCAAGGAGGATCCTCGAGAGACATGGTTTCCACGATGGCCTCATTAGTGGGAAATATATCATTCAAGGGATCGGGAGAATCCGAAGTGCCGAGCCAAGGGGATTGAGAATACGTGTCAAGAGACACACTCAAAGGATTATAATCAGAGGGAGGAGGAGCCGAAGACGAAATAACTTCACAATAATCAATTTCTATTGGGATTAATAGCATCATGTCACCAAATGAATCAACCTACTCAGGCGAAGGGATGATCCACGAATCAGTAGACGTGGAGATCACGTTGACGTGAGTAGTGTTGGGCAGAGGAAGAGAAAATGACCCATAAGAGCATGATCTTTGAAAAGTCCTGGCCCTATGCTCTCATAAGGCGTAGGAATACGATATACATATGGAACATTGCTCTTGGAGGATGTGGAAGTGAAAAAGGACAACTGATAAACAGTGATGATCTTTCCTTCATGCGGAAATTGAAGAACATGAAAGAGAGTGGACAGGACGCATTGCATGGCATCAATCCAACTACAACCGAGGAGAAGATTATAATTTAGTTTGGCGCCAATGACTTCAACCTCAACATTAACCATTTTTCCTTCCAACGTTATATGTAAGCTTGCAAGAACACCAAGAGGGCGATATTCCCTTCCGTCAAAAGCTTCTAAAGTGTTTGGAGACTGATTGAGAGTTGGAGAACCAATGGCTTTTCAATATGCATAAGACATGATGCAAGTAGATGCACCCTCGTCCACGACTGCTTGATGGATATTCTTTCCATTAATCCCAACTTAGATAATCAGTGCAAATTGGTGAGGGAGATGTGGAATGAAATTTTCCAAATCGAAAGTGATAAGGCTGGAATCGTTGGGGTCAACCCCTCTAATAACAGATAGCAAAGCCTTCCGTTGTGATGGACAGCTCTAAAGTACTTTCAATGAAGACATAGTGGATGGCACCTGAGCCAAATCCTCAACAATACTATAATGTTGAGCAGAACGAGCGTTGGGGTTATAGGAATACTTACAGAATACACCTTTAGAAGGTGGTCGTACAATGGGCTCAGGACAGGACCTTTCGATGTGGAGAGGTCCAGAAGCAGGAGGGTGAGGAGGACCATCGACGATCTCTTTCCCCACTGCCTGATGCAGTTCAGTATAATATTTCGATCTGGTAGCAATGGATATTGGTGCAACACCATTCATCATGAAAACCTGATATCCAAAAGTGTAATGTTCCCAATTTTTAGCCTCAAGCTAAATGGAACATTATAGTTTGCATATTTTCATTTTGTTTAATAAAATGGGTAAGGAGACACCTTAACCCCTTTAGATGGAGAAATAACACTCCTTGTGTGAAAGGAGGAATAATAAAGCAGTTGAATTCAGCACCACATGGTGTGAACAGGATTGGATCATGCTTGATCTAGTCATTTTGACCAAGTCAACTAAAACTGTCCAGATACATTAAACCTACTTGGACAATGCAGTTTTAGTGGAGGCTTAATTTTCTTGAGCTAGAAGCAAGTGTGAATGGGACCCATGTTGAGAAAGGTTCCTTTGCTTTATAAGGAGGAGATGGAAGCCCATTTTCATTATGCATTAGCTTATTATTTTCGTTAGGTCTGCAAAGACTTGCATCCCCAGGTTGTTTAGCAGGGTTGTAGGGTTCTTCACCCAAGGGTGTTCCTAGTCGGGAATCCCTACCTCATACTCAAGGAAGGAGAGGGTTTGAGCTTCATTTCATCATTCCAATATTTTTCCAAGCTTATCCCTTCAGCTACAACATTATTTCTGCAGTAGAAAACGTTGTGTTGTTGGGTGCAGCAACAGAGGAACTCATAGAGTCATTCTTTGGCTTGTTCTTCAGTGGAGATCTTGTATATTATTTGGAGGAGCAGAAAAGGAGACTCCCAGGCTTCATTTCTGATATTTTTCATCAGGAAAAACACTCACCATCTCTCACAGCACAGTCTAGGGCAGAAACTGTGTTATTTTCAAAGGCAGTTGCTGGGAGAGCCATTTGTGCATAGCAGGAGGAGTGTTTTTGAGTGAAAGGGATCATCCCTTTACTTGAGAACATTATCAGAGGAGGGAATCACTATTTCAGATCTGCCATAGCCTCATTTTATATTTTGATTCAGTTGCAGTGACAAGTCATATTGTCACATTGTACATTTTCCGGCATTTCTAGCAATCTCTCCTAGATTGGCTAGAAATCTTGTATTAGAGCCCATTCTTCTATTCTTGGGAATTTATTTGTATATTTCAGTCATATTTCATGTATTTACATCTATATCAGTAGCTACACTCCTAGAGATAGCATTGTCACTTCTCTCTGGCATTTTATGCAGTTGCTGCATCTCTTGTATTTCATTACTTACTCATTGGAGGTGTATTCTCATTGCATGAGGGGTTTATTCCTCATTATATTTCTGTATATTTTTTCTGATACACTAATTTACATGATGGCTGTAATATGTTACATCTTATGTTGCATTCAGATTTGCAGAGTTCATGGTTATGTTCATGTATTGTTGTAAGCTATCTCATTGAGCATTTTTTTGAGAGATCTATTTTGGGGAGATCTCTATAAGCCCTCTAGGCTTATTTCTTTGAGCTCAAATTCTATAAGAGAAGCGTTCAGTGAGTTAACAAGGGGATCCAAGCCCCCCTTCAGCTTATTTTTACACAGTGTCTCTTATACAGCGTCCTTGAGGACCACATTTCAGAAATTCCCGAAAAAGGAGCATTACAGTGGTATCTGTTTCGGGAAAAAACACCCTAGAGGTTTGTTGGGTCAAAACCTCCACAGATCAGGGCATGCTATTCAAGACGGACTCACACAACCACACTTGTATGCTAAAAACTAGATAACATCGATAGTAGAACTCACCCGTAATCCTACGTTTGATGTAGATCCCACGGGGTCCAAACCCCCAGCAACCCTTCTTCCTCCTTAACCTGAAAACCAAGAAGAAACGTGCACGAAATTCTAGTTGTACAGCATATAATTACCCTAAATGTCAGTGAAAACCATGTGAAACATCATGTAAACAATAATAAATGCTTAAATAATAATATTTTCACATATACAAGTAGATGTTAACACGTGACTTCGGGAACAAGATGGTTCTTCTTCAATATGAACAGCATGTACAGTAGTAAAAAGTGGAGAGATCACCTGAATCCTTCCACGGTCTTCGAACATACCGTCGTCCAGATCTGTCTCGCCCTTGCCTCGGTAAGATACTTTCAAGACTTGTGCACTCGAGATGGCATATAAACTAATGAACATCTCCATGAAACAAGGGTTTCCTGTAAAAATCTGGGAAAGTGCAGGAGGCATGGGAAATAAGACTTGAATTGGGATTCCAACAGAGTATAATATCTATAAAATTTCTCTCTCCATTAGGCCATACACATTAGGGGCTTTTATACTCCCTCAAAGTAGTTTCAATCAGTTGGAAACAGTTGGTCACGTGCTGGGGTGGTTGAACCACTGGAGTAACCATCAACCCAGCCCGAAAATAGGGAATTTTTATATATATTTTTAATGATTTTAATGGCATACGTGGAAAAGTACATGTGGACTCGCGTATACACGTGGAAAAGTCTGGGCATACCCGCGTATGGGATTTTTAACACTGTTTTTTATGAATTTTGTTCAAGTCTGTGGGAATGGGTGCCCAAGGCCATAGAGACAATCATGAATCACATGAGGGTGAAAAATGATTCTATAACAGATGCCCCCTAATATATGAGGTCAGAAGGGGTACATGATGGTCGAAATGTATTATGCACATAGAAAGAACTTCGCAAGGACAAGGGAGGACTTCACCAGATTTCAGCCTGTCAAAAACCAATGAAAGAAAACAGAGAGTCAACTCATGCTGAGGCAGGCATACCCATGCTCAGTAAAAAATACATCATATCTAAAGTATAGAATAGATCCAAAATGTATACAAGTATAGCTGAACTGAAAGTACACAATGAATCATCTGAGCATGGCCTGGAAGTACAAGTCAGAATCGATGTCTAAGTATCACATATTGAAAGCTGATCAATGATGCTGAAACTGGATGTCTAATCATATAAGTAACTGAATCTCCAAGTACCAAATCATAAAAGGTGGAATAAATGGTACAATCACGCAACTCGGGAGCCAACATATAGGATGCTGCTGTACTGACACTGCAACATATAAGGGTGAACGACATCACTGGCAGAAACTGAATGGACTGTCAAAAGTGAACCGAGAAATGTTGATGCAACCCGAGGTCTTCACCGATCACTATGGCACAATTCTACACAATGGGAATAAATGAGCTGAAGTCGACCATGTGAGAAATAGTTGGATTACCGGTCAATAATGTAAATCGTTAACCAACACGAGACAACCCACCAATAATGAAAATGAGTGTCAAGGTGCCCTAGTACAATCTAACAAGTGCGAATAAATGAGTTGAAGTCAAACACTTGAAAGAATCTACCAATCAGGAGGCAATGATGAATCCCCACTGTCGATAGCGAAGAGTCTGCCACTGATGACTACAAACCCTAAGGTACTGACAAAAAGACTCTAGACCTTATTCCCAGAGCAATGAGTCAGAGTCGATGGGAAAAGATATGCTGGAAGGAAGGCATTAAGGCATCCCACATCAGTCCAGCGCGAGTGTAACCTGCAGGCCAAGATTTGGAAGGAATCGGACGAAGTAGAGTGACGGAACCAAACCAAAGTACGTTTCTGACATGCACAAGATGAAGCTAGCGCACGGAAGAAACCCTCTGAACCAACCAATAATGAAAGCTGACACAGAGGCGAGATATCCACCAATAGGGTCAAATGGAAATCAAGGTACTGCACGAATCCCAAGTGTGATAATGTATGCTGATGTCGAACACAGGGGAAACCACTCAGTCAAAGACCCATAATGATGATCAAATGATGAGCACAAGGTCACCTATCAATGATGGAAATAGGGCCAGGGTGCAGCTCTAGGTTTTCTCTCAGAGCAATGTGTCGTAGTCGATAAGAGACAAACCCGCTAGCAAGAAGTCAATGGAGACCTTCTCAAACCAGCACGAGCAGAGGACCAAAACATCTGATGTGATAGAACAAGATACTGACAAGACCGGGAAGGCCGACTAAATAATGAGTCAAGAGACACCGCAAAATGGCCGACTCTGGTTAGACTTCCCTTGAACAAAAGCATGACTCGTGATGACCATGGCAGTAAAAAGTGACACTGTATAAGTCTGTTATGCAGGAGGCAAAACAAACTCTCCATATGATTGGAAGAGATAACCAACCGGGGGAGGACTGACCAGTGAAACAAGGTAAAGGCTGAACCTAGGTCAAAACTAAAACCATCCCAAATGGAGGAAATATATAAGTGTATGTGCTTTGTTCAAGGGCGACAAATTGACACTGTACTGCCATCAAATTACGAAGTTATCTCCCGTTCCCGCTCTTTTTGTTATATTTTATTTTTTTGTCTTTTTCATATAATAAGCCTGAAAAAGAATAAAAGAATGCTATGGTACAATGGATAGAATGAGTATCAAGAAACAGATGCACTAGTTCCTGGGATTGGAATGATCCTATGCTCAATGCAAGGTGGCAGAAACTGGTAAGCGATACTCAGAGGAATGTTCCATCCATGGGTAAAAAGGGTGTCAAGTCGTGATAGCCAAGTGCATGCAATGGTTAACTTGTACAGACAGTCAAGGTCAAAAGTTGGCTTAAACATTGAGTCCAAAATGAAGCCGGCTAAAGGCTAGGATAAAGAAGTAGCCAATATGGAATGCAGTAATACAACTCAACAACACCAGGGAGCCTCTAGGGTAATAGCCAGAAAAATGATAGTGAGGAAGAAGAAGAATGAAGCTTCAACACATAAGTCATGGCGGGACTAAAGAGGACTCCCGAGCCTACATAAAACGCAGCATGGGCAACAAATGCTAGCGAGGAACTAACTAGGAAGCCCATGTAAAGGAAGGCTCTACCACCAAGTCATGATTAAATAATCGGCGAGTGAAATGGGTGTAATACTCATGACCTGATGGGATCGATCCTATGGCAAGTGATCAGAATGGAGGCTAGTATGCAAAATGCAACGGAAAGTGGATTCCCTAACCTATATGCCAGTGAAGATCATATACCTGCCATGACGGGTCAGCAGTCATGGATCAAAAACCAGGAAAAATCTCAAATTCGTCAAAATGTACCTGAAAATATACCAATCTGGGCACTTCCAAGCATCCGGGTTATGCAGCTTAAGATAGATTGAAAAAATAAGCATAACAAATTTTTGCAAAAAAATTTCAATTTTGGGCATAAATACACAAGTTACCTCATATTTGGTTCATTGTTACATTGCTGATTTGGGAAAAAGTGCTCTGGAGAAAAAGCCTCTTTCGTCAAAATAGGAGCAATCGACCGTCAAACTTCACTGAATTTGTTAGGTAAGCTCTTAATTCATCCTTGTTATTCATTTTGTCTGTTCATAAGTTAAAAATTAGGAATTTTCACCGTAGAATCATTTGTTTAAAATCACGATTTTGCGCATACGCGGGTTTATAATGACCAAGTCGCATATATACGCGACTATGCACAAAGAAAGTCGCGTATGCACAACCCAAAATGAAAAAACGCGTATCTAATGAACAAATTATTGAATTTTTGCAGGATGACTATATCTTGGAGAGAGCGTGAGCACAGTGCCATTGACAATGAAGTCATGCAGGACCAAGTATCACTAAATATTCTCCGAAATTGTGGATTGCTCAAGTTTTTCAAAATGCCAAATATGAAGAGTAATGTCTGGTTGCTCGAAATGCTTGTGAACTATTGGGAACCGGAAGAAGACTGCTTCATAATAGATCAAATGCCCATATGCATCGAGGTGGAAGATATCTATTTTATTACTAGACTCTCCCGGAGGGGGGAGCCAGTAGACTTGCATGGTAAGCCTTTGGGAGGGCTAACCGTGGAAGATTACGTCCACGTCTACTGCGTAGAGGGTTCCAAGAAAGTTGGAACTCAAATTGCTATCAAAGATTTAAGAGACTTGCACATGAAAATTCTCCTTTTTACCATTGGCAGGGTAGCGGGATCTGCTTCCCTACACCAGGCATCCAGGACTCAAATGAGTATAGAAGTGGAATGCGTAACTCATTTATATGATTGGTGCACAACTCTACTGATGAGCATGAAGCAACAATTGAATTCTATCCGAAAAGTAAAAACAAAACATTTTGGATATGGTACAATCTTGATGACATTCTTCTTCGAGAAGATTCCTGGGCTGAGACCCAAAGTGATCGCTTCTATCAGCAGCCCGAGAGATCCAAGAATTGCCCGATGGGCTGACTTGATGAAGAGATTGGGGGGAAGTGAAGTTCCCTGAACCACTTGGGATGATGAGTTCTTCCAATGGTGGGGAGAACAAATCATCACTGTGGAGGACTATCCCTATGCCGGGATGGATTTTCGTGGTGATCCAGACCTTGTCCTTCCACCAGGCACGGCATGGGGCACAGTCAGTAAGTTTGCAATTTTTTGACTTATATAATTTTTTTTGGATTTTTTCAGTATATGTGAAAAAATGTGGAAAACAAACATGTTTTTGATTGGATTCAAAATGACTTACGATTTTATAATGATCATGATACAAATATTGGACCAGTTCGACCTGAGGGTTACCCACGACATAAGCGTCACAGAGGCGAGGCGGATACAGTAGATCCAGACAGGACCCTCCAGGCTGTACAGAGGAACTTGGAGGGATTAACCCGCTAAGTACCTATGGCTGCAGTGGAAGATCTGCCTGAAGCCATCCAAAGACAGGTGGTAGGAGTACCTTGTGACTGGGTACGGTTATTCCGCCGAGTTGCCACCGTGATCATGTTCTATAGGAACACAAATTCTGGGCAGGGACCTCAGGAGTTGATAGATATGACATACCAGATCACTGTATATTTTTTGAGACTGAAGATGATCGGGCATAAGCCCAATTTTTGGTATGACTTATGAATCCAAATTTTGTATAGTTTTTTGAACATTCTGATGATATATATACAACAATTATTTGATGTGATGTGACAAATGTATAAAAATGTATGATGTTTTTTATGATTAAATTTTTATTGTATGGAATGATTAATATGCCAATCAATTGCTTGATTAGCTAATGAGTCTGCCATCCAATTGTCAACTCGAGGAATATGAATGAAAGTTAAAAATTGAAATGATCTTTGTAACAAATGTACCCTCAAGAACAACCGGAGTAAAAATGGATCTCGAACCCGATATATTGTTCAACTGCGACACCACCAGCTGCGAGTCCAAGAAAACTACCAACGAATCAACACCCAAAGATATTTCCTCCGAGAGTAGATAAATAACTGCAGTGTATTCTGCTATATTATTGGAAGCAGGACCAATGCAGACTCCTCTTGATACTAACAGCTGACCGGATGGATGATGAAGCACCCAAGCTGCGGAAGCCAAGTTCCGGGTGTGTCTACTAGCACCATCGGCGAAACCAAAATGACTCATGACATCCGACACAACCTGCCAAAGCAAATAAAAAACATCACCATCCCATCAAAGATCGAAAAACCAGATATGTACAAAGTAAAACTACTATATACAAAAGCAAAATGTCAGGCCGAAGCCTAGGCATAATACTTTTTCAAATAGAGCCCATTTCTGGGCTCCGGCAACTCGTTTCCTTCAAAATAAACCAAGGTATATGCTCCTTTTTTAAGGACTTTTTTAACGATGAAGGGGCCATACCACATAGACTTAAACTTTCCTTCCCCCAGGGCATCTTTTTCTTGGGCATAGACCAAAACAAGGTCACCTTCCGAAAAAACCCTAGGTTTGACCGCCTTATCGTACTGAGCTTTAACTCGGTTTTTATGCGCTTCATTCATCGTGGCGGCATCCCGACGCTGCTCATCGAGATGTTCCAGATGAAGGAGCCGTTCTTCAAGACTAGAAGTGTCAGGAAGAAGTTCAACAACTAATTTAAGAGAAGGAATCTCGCATTCAATTGGAAATACAGATTCCAACCCGTGCACTAGCTGAAATGGAGTAAAGCCAGTTGCAGTTTTCACTGACGTCCTGTATGCCCAAAGTGCAAGATATAGCATAATATGCCAGTTGGATCTAGCTTTATCAATTGTCCTTTGAAGAATTGTCTTCAAGGATTTATTCACGGCTTCCACTTTCCCATTGGCTTGAGGATAATACGGAGATGAATGCTCCTGCCAGAAACTCAATTTGAGAGCCAACTCAGCCATCATGCT
Organism: Pinus albicaulis; assembly: GCA_034641835.2. Lineage (NCBI taxonomy): Eukaryota > Viridiplantae > Streptophyta > Pinopsida > Pinales > Pinaceae > Pinus > Pinus albicaulis. Next base: position 114,525,981 of record CM076581.1, read on the forward strand.
ATTCTGAAAATGACTGCCATGATCAGTGACAATCTCTCTAGGAATACCAAAACGAGCAATAACCTGGTTGAAAAGAAAAAGAGCTGCAGTCTCACCATCATTCTCAAAAGTAGGCATAGCCTCGACCCACTTCGTAAAGTAGTCTACTGCTACAATAATGTACTTGTGACCTTTAGCCGAAGGTGGGTTACAAGTAGTATAATCAATACCCCACTTTGTAAAGGGACCGATGGTAATGACTGGAAAAAGCGGAGCTGGATGAGCGCGCATTTTTCGAGTATAAACTTGACACGGATGACACTTTTTGACCGACTCCACACAATCTTTGAAAATCAAAGGCCAAAAGTACCCAGCACGCAAGATTTTTTGGGCTGTAGCAAGCCCAGATAAATGACCACCACAAGCTCCACTGTGGCAATCATTCAGCACAGCCTCAGCTTCTTCGAGAGTTAAGCAACGTCTCAGGATTGAATCAACCCCTCGACGATATAAAGCATCACCAATAATCAAGTAATTCTTAGCCAAGTGACGCAACTTACGACGCTCATCTTTCGAAAAAGTAGAGGGAAACTTCGCAGTCTGGAGATACACAATTATATCTCCATACCAAGGATCCTGTGGAGAGATAAGAAACAAATGTTCATCCGGGAAGGATTCATCATAGACTATCTCTTCCCCACAGGGCAACTCAGAGATCAATTCCGCGAAAACCAATGATTTCTTGGACTTGGCAGACATAAACTCAAGATCAAATTCCTGCAAAATCACAATCCATCTATTGTATTTTCCCCCAATCACTCGCCTACTGAGAACAAACTGAAATGGATTGGCTGCTGCCAAAACATAAGTTTTTCGTAGAAGAATATAATGCCGGAGTCGCTGCACAACATGAATAGCTACTAAAGCTAACTTTTCTATCGGAGTATACCGGAGTTCAGGTCCTACCAATCCTTGACTAAGATAGTATATAACATGCTCTGCAAGAGCATCATCCTCTTGAACCAGAACCATACCAATGGTAGATTCTGCTGCTGCAAGATACAAAAGGAAATCCTTGCTATAATCAGGTGGACTCAATAAAGGAGCAGAGGTCAATGCTTTTTTCAAAGCATCGAATGAGCGTTGAGCGAAGTCATCCCAAAAAAATGGAACTCCCTTCTTCAACAATCTCATAAATCCTTTGGTAACTTCAGCATAATTTACGATAAATCTCTGAAGAAAATTAGCCTTTCCTTGTAGACTTTGAAGTTGACGAATAGACGACGGGGGAGGCAACCGAAGTATTGCCTTAACCTTGAAGGAAGCTACCCTAATCCCTTCCAACGACACAATGAATCCCAATAACCGACTGGATGTAACCGCGAAAACACACTTGTTCGGATTCAACCTAATCTTGTAGAAACGACATCGTTCAAATACTTGATGGAGGTGAGCAGGATGATCAATTCTCTTTCGAGAACGAGCAGCTAAATCATCCAAATACGCCTCGATAATATGTTTGATATCGTGGAAGGCATATGACATGGCCCGCTGAAAAGTAGCCCCAGCATTTTTAAGACCAAAAGGCATCTTCTTGTAAGCAAAAGTACCCCAGGGACAAATAAAGGCAGTCTTATGCTGATCTTCAGGATGGATAGTAATCTGATTATATCCGGAGAAACCGTCCATGAAGGAGAAAATTTCATTACCGGCACACTCATCGATGATCTGATCTATAAATGGTGTGGGGTAATTATCTTTAGGACATGCTTTATTAAGGTCTCTGAAATCAATGCAAACTCGAATTGTTCCTTGTTTTTTATCTACGGGAATAGGGTTTGAAACCCATTCAGTCAAAGGAACAGGGAAAATGAATCCCGCCTTGAGCAGCTTCTCCACCTTGGCTTTGATAGCTGCTGCCTTCCTAGGATTGACCGGATGAATTTTTTTCCTCACCGGCTTAGCGTTTTCGTAAGTCTTGATCTCATGCTGGACAATAGATGGATCTATACCAGGCATTTCCTCATAAGACCAAGCGAATACATCCCTATACTCTTTAAAGAGATCGGTGTAAATCTGAATCTCTTCAGGGGAACATTTAGCTCTGATGAAGACATTCTCAATAACATTGGGATCCCTGGAGATGTTCACCGGGATAGTTGGAGAAATCACAGCCATGTTCCCTTCAGCATATACCTGTGTTGGTGCTAAAGGGTTCAAGACTGGGCGAACAGGAGCAGGAGACACAGGACTTGGAAAACTTGATTGAACTTCGCTTAAATCAGGTAAAGAGTAATAACAATGATGCAAATCATCCCACGGTCTATCTATACCAGTCATAGCTTCCAGGATGGCCTCTTCAGATGGAAGAGTGGTATCAAGGCAATCCTGGGCAGAAGAAGAACTAAGTGTCCAAGCCGGAGCCACATCTCCATCCAACTCATTCGGAGAAAGACGAGTTGGAATGGACTCTGCAGAGTCAACAATAGACTGATAAGCAATCTCAGCTGCAGACATTGGAAATGCCATTCCACCCACTTGACCTTCCACTAATGTGGTGGTAGGGGAAGGTAAGGTCCAAGGGTCTGAAAAATAATGAGTTCTGAAGAACTCTCTTCGAAGAGGAGCCCTGGAGGATGAAATTTCATTTATATGAACCGTAGGAGGTGGAATATCAAAAGTACCCATCAAGGAAGAATACATTCCAACCCCTAAATTCTCAACATGCGCCTTGGTATTATCCAACTTTGGAATAGTTGAGTCAGTAGATGCATTCGGGTCTACAGGAGGACAGTCCAGTTGATCCACTATAACAATCCTCCCTTCGTGAGGGAAACAAATAATCCGAAACAATGAGGATGCAATAGCATCCATCTCATAAATCCAGTTTCGCCCCAACAGAAGGTTGTAGTCCAAGCTTGCATCAACTATCTCAACCTCTATATTTACAGTTTTTCCCCCAACACAGATGGGCAAAGCTGGGACAATACCATGCGGTCTGTGAGAATGACCGTCAAACGCAGTCAGAAGAGTAGCAGATGGAACAGCTGCAGGAGATCCAATTCCCTTCCAGCATGTGAGAGACATCACACATGTGGAAGCACCCTCATCAACGACCATTCGAAAAATATTGCATTTTCGACACGACGATTTAATATGAAAAGCCATATGATGAGGGAGTCTCTTTTTAAAATTAGACATATTAAATGTAATCATAAGAGCGTTCTTTGGATCAACAGCCCCAATGGCAGTAAGCAGAGCGCTGCGCTGAGAAGGACAAGACTGGAGCACCTCAAGAGCTGACATGGCACAAGGACTCTGCACCAGATCTTCCACAATAGAGTAGTTCTGGGCAGCCCTAGCATTTGGATTAATCGTCGTACGCTTAGTAGATGCTTTTGGCATCCGAGGTATAGGCTCAACAGTAGGCTTTGTAATATGAAGCGGCTTAGTAGCATCGGGAGCACCCTTAGCTTTTGAAGACTCTTCTTTGCCATAGTCACGGGATCTCGTGGCGACATCCACGTGAGCACTCATCATGTATATGTTTGATGGAATTTCCCCTTCCTGGGTGCCCCCAGAGGAAGCCCCAGTACTTTGATTTGCGCCAACAACTAGTTGTTGCCCTTGGGGAAAAGGGTTTGTCAACACAGCCTGGGAATTGGAAGAACCCTGCTGAGCTAACAAGCACTGCGCATCCTAAATTTTAGGGCAAAGGTGCATAAGATGATCTCCAGCACACAACTTGCATGGAAACTTCACTTTCTTTTTATCCTTTGGACCCTCACCAGCATTCTCGTTGGTTTTATTTGCATTACCCTTCCCATTCTTGCCCTTTTTCTTATTATTCTGTCCCTTCTTCTTCCCTTCGGATTTTTGATTTCCTTTGGGATCGAAAGTTTGGACGGCATTTACTGACAAAGATTGGGAAGGCGATGACTCAGTAGGCACATCCTGACCAGAAGGAGCAGATTGTATAGACAACTGCTGCAATTGAGTAAGCAGGTTAGCTGCACCACTATTGATCGACCCAATAAGTCCATCACCATGAGGACCAAGCTCAGTCTTGGATAAATCTAATTTGGAGCGAGGAGCATTGGAAAAATATTTATGAAGGACTCCAGACTAAGAATATATCAGTTCCAGCTGCTGGGCCCTAAAAATAGCCTATTCCTCAGAAAATACCCCAGAAAGGGATACATCTTTAGAAATATCTGACTACAGAGATTTCAAAAACCATTCCAAAAGGAATTCTCCTGGAATATGAGCTTTAATAAGCCTCTTCCTTCTCCGCCATTCCTGAATATGGTCAAAAATGTGGGTTGCGTCATCCTGTTTAAAATTAGCTAGGAGTTCAGTCCCGCCATCATAATGGAAGGGCAACTGGAAATGATTTAGAAATGTAACAGACAGATCTCCAAATGTAGCAAAACTGCCCCTAGTTAACTCAATATACCACTTGGCAGCGTTTCCAGTTAAGGTGCGTTGAAACAATCTCAACCTAATCGAATCATCCATCAGGGAGTTAGATGAACACCATAAATGGAAAGTGGTGATGTGATCAGCCGAATCCTCTCCATTCTTGCCTTCAAACTTTGGAATGTCTGAAGGTAGTTTGGTCAGGACCGGAGGCCACCCAGGACTATACCGAATCGGATCATTCGTCAATTTCGATAGATCTGGCAAGTTTAACGTTGCCAAAAAAGGTAAACGAGGTGGAGCCTGAGGATTCCATCCTTGATGGGATGAATTCCCTACATTCTGAAAAGAATACCCTGGATTTGATAAGGCACCAGGTTTCCAGAAAGAACTCGTAGAAAAAGGAGAAGAACCTCCTCCCAACGCAGAGTTACCAAAGACCAGACCAGTTCCCCCTCCTGAAGTATTGAATGAAGAGGAAAGCCCCTGATAGGGGTTCCAGGCATTAGAAAGAGGGGAAAAATTATGATAAGCACTCGACGAAGGGAAAGAAGCATTCCCTTGGTGACCAGCGTAAAATTGATTCCCTGCCCCCGCTGTAGTAAACACAGGGTTCCAACCTGTAAAAGTAGTCAGATTCTGACCACCAGACCAAGGGTTAAAACTTTGAGTCTGAGAAGTAAAGGGAAAAGACCCTAAAGAAGGATTCAAACTAGGAATATGCCCAGTTTCGAAGGGGAACCCTTGAAAAGAAGCTGATCCACTAGCCATGGAAGACATGGGTGTAGATCCAGCTGCAGCAGCGGAAAAGGAAAATGAAGGAATCCCACTAGTGGGAATTCCAAAACAAAAGGGACCAGATTGAGAAGGATGTGCTTGGGTGAAACCAGAGCCAAACACAACAGTACTAGAAGCAATCGAAGATATAGCAGTAGTGCCTCCTCCTTCTACAGAAGGAGTCTGAATGCCTGTAGCACTCACAGCTGAAGCCGCGTTCCCAGTCGTGGCCATCGAAAGGTATGAATAATATGGAGGATCTTCTGGTCTTGCAGACTCAGGTCCGATGTACTCAACAACGAATGGATAATCAGGAGGAAGAGGATATGGAAGTGACTCAGAGGGTTGAGGTACTTCCTCTACTTGTACTTCTTCTTCCTGCAGAAATAAGACTCTCGAGGTGAGCGGAACGCTCCTCTCAGAACCAACACCGGATCCAATTACAAAACCTTCAATCCCTTGTGGAGGATCTCTCTCCACTGCGTCAGATGCCACAGGGTGATATTCACCTGCTAAATTACTCCTACGCCTTCTTGAAGAAGGCTCTAGACTCTCGGGAGATAACCCCCAGATTCTCCTTGATCGACGAGGTGCTTGATCAGCCACTTTAACGAATTTTAATTAGACTCAAAAAAGTATAAAGCTAGGCAAGCTAGGAGAAAAGAGCACTCACTACAAAAAATCCCTGAGATACAATCAAGCAAACAGCCTTCAGGTATTTCCACTCTGGGTGATTAGGACGGACACCAAAATACAAGAAAGCGAAGAACAGGACCTCCCGAAAGTAGTCTGGGATAATTACGGCCCAGGCCTACTAGAGAAGGTAACAGAAACAGTCACGCTGACCTCCTAACAATAGCATTTGCCGGCACAAGTACCCAAGCTTCGCAAGGGCACCCCCCAGAAGTACTGCTGGAAGTGATACGACGTCTGCCTCAGGTACCACGGGTATTCCCCCCCGCAGTCACCTATGTGGAACCTAGGAATGGCAACTATGGGCACCAATCCGTGTCAGAAGCCGAGTGGAACGGTCTTGAGGTTAGATCCAGCAAATCAGAGAGGGGGAATCTCTCTTCTCGGCCTTCACTTCCCCTCGCACTTGACTCTCTGGAGGAGAGCTTTCCCGGTCCACCTAACGGAGTTGGATTTCACTCAATTAATAAAATTCTATGTTTTTGTTTGAGCGGCCTTGGAGAGTTAACTCTCCACTCACCTAATCCAAGGCCCTACAACCTAGCTAGTTGGTGTATGACACTTAATAAAAAACTTGCTAGTTTTTTTTAAATTATAGCGCTTATTTTAATCGGCTGTTATATTAAGTCAAAGGGATATGGAAATGAAACTCATGGTGTTTTGTGACGCAGAAAAGAAATTAATGAAAACCAAACTACATGCAAATGCAGTAATTGCCTTTCGATGAAAAGAAATTTCTACACGGGTTCTATGAGATTATATATTTTTCTTTTCAAATATCAAACTCACACTCGCAAAATCTATGAAAAATACTACAAATGCTTAAGTGCACCTAATGCAAATAACTAAGAGCATGCAAATTCTAAGATGAAAATCCTAACCAAGCAAAGAGAAATTTCCCAACAATCCTTTAGTTTTATCACTTTTTGATCGTCCACAAAACTAGTTCCCAAAAGTAGAAACTCTCAATATGAAGACATCAAAATATGCTTGAAAACAAGAGGAAGAAACCAATGACAATTCCTGTCCAAAATCAAGTCAAAAACCAAAGGCAAGAAATCTCAACAAAGCTTCAAAAGATGTAACAAAACGAAAACAAAAATGAAAAAAAAAAGCAAATGAAAAAACAAAATGTTTTTTGAGCTTTTGAATTTTATAAAATGAAGAGCTCGAAGAGACCAAAAACACTATCCAATTACCAAGCCAAACAACTCTGAATTTCAAGCAAAAATCCAAAAAAAGCTCCAAATCTTATAGTGCCACTTTAGTAGCAAGATTTTATGAGCAAAAGAAGACAAGAAACTCAGTAACTCAGCCCAGAAGAATAGTACAACCTTGTAGCAAACAAAAACTTCAAAGAACCAAGAAAGACTCTTCAAAAATTGCGACAAGACCTAGTCAACTGAACTCAAGAAAACCAACCAAAAAATGGGCAAAAATCGAAGTGCAAAGCAAGACACAAGGCTAGGAAAGAGTATATGAGCGGAAGCTCTCTGTCTTGATGAAGCAGAACAACCAAGAATTAGGGGAATTTTGAGGTCTAAAATGGGCCTCCTAAGGAAATTATAAAATAATAGTGGAAAAGATCAAATAAGATTTGATGACATCATCAAATTTTAGAGGGAAAAATGAAAAAACTAATTTTTCAACTCATAGTTTCAACTTATCTCCCAAATTTTTTACTCAAATTTCGAGTGGGAGTACTTGTTGGATGCGAAATTTAATTCCTCATCCAAGGAGTACCCATGTTGCATACTTTTGATGGGTCCTACTACATGAAAAATGAGAAATACATAAAAACGCATTGTAATCACGTTTTTTTATGTATTTCAGCCTTTTTCATGTAGCAGAAGTTCATTGATGGATTGCAACATAAGTACCTCAGATGAGGAAATTGCATTTAACGAGTACTCCCACTCGAAATTTGAGTAAAAATTGTGGGAGATAAGTTCAAAATACGAGTTGAAAAAGTAGTTTTATTATTTTATTATTTTTTAATATTTTTACCCTTTTATTTAAAAAATGGTAAATCATCCCCCATGGTTGACATAATCATCTTGAATCCTATTGGTTGTTATAAAGTTTATTTTTGTTGTACATTTTTCTTAGGAGGCCCATTTTAGACCTCAAAATTCCCCTAATGAATCCCCAGGAAGAGATCTTGGTACTCGAACCAGAAATGCAAGCACTAAAAACAAGATTTGTCAGATAAGCTAGTCTTCAACCAAACAAGAGAGAGAAAAGACCAATGACCACTTTCAACACAATCCATAGGATATAAATACACTGCAGGAACAGGTCTCCACAGGCAGACAAGAACAAAAAGTCAAGAAATCAAAAATTTCAAAATTTGCCCAGGCATACGCTACTTGTTGGTTTTGAAAGAAGTGTGCACACGCGACTATGTCAAAGGAAACCCGCGTATACGCGACTTCCTTTGAGGAAAACTGTGTGTATACGCGTCTGTGTATAGACAAAATCACGTATGAAATGGTAAATAATGAAAAATAAAAAAGATAAAGCCTGGATAAAGAACCAGGTCTTCAGTCTAACTGCGAAAAAGTTAACTGGACTGGTAATAATGATTCAAACTGTTGGAAACCTTTAAAACAACTGAAACCACCCAATAGGGGAATAAAAAAAATGCGATTCCCAGTGGAGTTGCCAGTTCTGTTTCGGGAGAAAACACCCTAGAGGTTTGTTGGGTCTAAACCTCCACAGATCAGGGCATGCTATTCAAGAAGGACTCACACAACCACACTTGTATGCTAAAAACTAGATAACATCGATAGTAGAACTCACTCGTAATCCTACGTTTGATGTAAATCCCACGGGGTCCAAACCCCTAGCAACCCTTCTTCCTCCTTAACCTGAAAACCAAGAAGAAACGTGCACGGAAATCTAGTTGTACAACATATAATTACCCTAAATGTCGCAAAACCATGTGAAACATCATGTAAGCAATAATAAATGTTTAACACACTCTTTTCACACATACAAAGTAGGATGTTAACACGTGACTTCTAGGAACAAGATGGTTCTTCTTCATTATCAACAAGATGTATAGTAGTAAAAGTGGAGAGATCACTCGATCCTTCCAAGGCCTTACCGTAATCGTCGGTTTAGATCTCATTCCATTTGCCTCGCTAAGATACTTTCAAGACTTGCACCGAGATGACATATAAACTAATGAACATCTCCGTGAAACAAGGGTTTCCTTGTTTCGTAAAATCAAAAGTGTAAAGTGCCAGATAAAATGAAATCAAACTTGAATTGGGATTCCAACAGCATAATATCAATAATTTTTCTCTCCCTTAGGCCATGCACATGAGGGGCTTTTATACTCCCTCAAAGTAGTTTCAACAGTTGGAAACAGTTGGCCACGTGCTGGGGTGGTTGAACTACCAGAGTAACCATCAACCCAGCTCGAAAATAGGGAATTTATATATATATATTTAATGATTTTAATGGCATGAAAAGTACATGTGACCTAATGATACATCGCCGGAAAATTCTGGGCATACCCACGTATGGGATTTTTAACACTGTTTTTTATGAATTTTGTTCAAGTCTGTGGGAATGGGTGCCCAAGGCCATAGAGACAATCATGAATCACATGAGGGTGAAAAATGATGCTATAACAGTATCAGAGCATGATATTTGGCTCAGCCTGTGGCTTCAAGCCAAAGTGCTGAATCCCTGAAGGGGAATATTTCAAGATCTATAGACAGAGTCTGTAGATGTCCAGGTAGCCTTTGGATCTCACCTTTTTTTCAAAGGTGACATATCTAGTAAATGCCCCTGCAGTCAATCTCTGGAATATAATTTTGATATTCTTGAGAAGGGAACTTTATAGCTGTGTAGCCCAAGGTATAATTCCATTAGAAGGAGAAGCTCCTCATTTGGAAGAGGAGATGTACAAAAAAAACAAAAAAAGAGGAATGACGGAAGAGGAGGTTTCCCTTCTTCTTTTCCAGACTCTGGAGGGTATCATTGAAAACCTTGAGGAGAAAGAAAAGGAAAATTGGAGAGATTTTCTGAGAGGGTTTGTAGATGAAGCAAGCCCTAGCTATTCTTATGATGGGTGTGAGCATTCAGCCACACATGCAGATCCAAAACGCAGTTCATTGCCCACTTGCATAGCCAGAAGGATGGAGGAAGGAGATGAGGCCATTGGAGCAGCAGCGCTACAACTCAAAGGTATGGCTCATGATAGTTGGTTTAAAAATTTTGTTTCATATTGTCATGCAAATGTAAAAACATATGATGAGTTCACTAAGGGTTTGGTGAAGTAAATTGATGGGAATCCATGTGAATCATCAAGTATCATAACTTCAAACAATTTGCATGCAATGGGTGAAACCATAAAACCAACTCCATTCTTTACTACCGAAGGGGATGAAAACATATATGATGACTTGCTAGAGGCAAGACCCCCATTGTATGAAGTGCACTCTTCCATTTGTGATAACATGGAGATCCCTCTTTCAGAAGAAGACCAAAATCCATGGTCTCTCATTGAAGGGGAGTCATACTCACATATGGATGAAGATAATGTGCATAGAAGGACCCACAGCATTGCATCATTGGAGGAAGATCCATCACCACATGGGGATGAGAAGGGAGTCATAGCTTCCATGGGAGGAGTCCTTGTTTCTATGCAAGGGATTCCAAGGGCCCAACATGTGGGAACAAAAGCACAATTCCAGAGCCATTTGCAGCAGCTATTAGGGATTTTGAGATGGAGGGAGAAGAGAAGGATCAGCAGCAAGGGTTGATACACCCTTATCCATTCCGGAAATTCTTTGCACATGGGAGAAAGACTGTACAGTGCATTGAAGAGAGGGAAAAATCAGTCCTCTTATACATACAGTCCACTTCATAGCTTGATATCTCACTATATGGAGGCATTCCACGTGGAAGGCCACCTGATCTAGCATTGATCAGGGGCATCTTTTCACCTAGTTCACCACTCTTGGATTCTGGAGAGGTGAAGACATTGGAGGAATCCAGCACAACACAGAGAGTTTGTGATAAACCCAAGGAGGAGGGAGACACTCTCTCATTTTCAGTATCACCCACTCTCATCAGTTATACTGTGCTGACAGAGTTTGTTGCAGGGATGGAGGATTGCATCTTCATGATGTAGGTTGACTGCTCCACATATTTGGAGAGGAAGAGGATACTTCCTTTGAGGGAGGACTCTTTCACACATGGGAGTAGATGGAGGTTACTCATGCTTACACTGACCAGGATTGGGAGATCCCTTTTGGATGACAGCTTCTCATGGGAGGCTAACTTCCCAGGATCACCATTACCATTTTAGCATGAGCAGCTGCATGATGGGAATGGCAGCATTTTGGAGGATGATTTTGGCATGGGGGATGTCAAAGTAGCAGGAAGCAGCATGAAGGGAGCACTACATTGCATATTACCAGTGTTGCCTATGAGGAGGATGGATCTAGATTGGAGGACTTAACTCTTGGTAGAGTACTCCCAGGATCTTGGTGCATGCATGATTCTTGATGACCCGGAGGGAGATGAAAAATACATGGATAATGATATGTTCATCTATTGTTATGGCAGAATCTTCTTGGCTAGAGCTTCTAGTCTCAAGGAGAAACTATTGCATGTAGCACATGAGGACTTTCTAGTTATGCACTTGGATGAATATTCTGCTTTGCTAGAGGAGTTCATTTGGGAGGGAATTCAGCATGATATATATCAGCATATGGACATATACATAGCCCGAACGGTTTTGGAGAGGTTGGCACAACCATTTCCCTACTCATTTGAGGTGAGGGAGAGCATTCATATGAGCCATTTCAGCTCAAGGACCATAGTACATGGTAAAGAAGGTATATGTTTTCATTTTTGTTTACCTTTATTTACTTTATATGAGCAGCTTGATGAGCTAAGGATGATCACATCTCCTTATGCTCCTTATTATGATGTACTTGTGGACCATTGGCAAAAAGAATGGGAGGGCTATTTCTATGATGGTTTGTGAAGCCAGCATACTTTAGTACCATTGGCATCCATTTGTACTTTCATATTTTCATCTTATGAGATGTTTGTGGCAGCAAAAAAGTGGCTGGGAAAGCACTTGTTGATTTATGATTTGATGCAGGCTAGAGGTGCACTGCGCTGGTTCCATGAGTGGAACTATGAACCACTCTCCGGTTGTCCTATGACAGCTTGTTTTTATTGCATATTTCTCCATTGTATTTCTGATATTTGTACACTTATGAGGAGCATTTTTTGGAGAGTATTGTATGTACAGCCCATTGGGAGCATGATTCTCCCCATTTTATATGTTTTATATTGCAGGAGACACCATGGGAAAACCATGATTGCCACATTGCTACTTTTCTCTTATTGTGGGAAAAACCACTTGGAGAACTTGAGGAGGCATTTCATGGCTGATTTTCTTGATGGGGAAGCTTGGGCCATTCTTGGAGGCCATACCATTTCAGCCCAAGGACAAAAACAACCCCATATATACCAAAAATGGAGGTAGAAACACCTTGGGAATCAAAAGCCCAACTCTCCATTCAGCCCCAACACATTGCATATACCAGGGGTTGAGATTTTTATTTGGATGATAGCATGGATGAAAGGATCATCATTGGGGATACACTTTTCCCCTGCATGTCATCACTCCTACCTTGAGGAGGCCATAGCATAGCAAGGAGGTTTCCACCTACACCTTTTATCTTTCCATGATGTGCACCATTCCGATTTGCATACTTGGGAGGAAGCATTGGAGGAAAGATTTATTGCAGCATATCCTGAGCAGTGTTGGAGATTGTTGATGAGGGGGCCACAAGAGAGGAAGGGGGACAATTTTTTTCTCTCTATGCAGTTGCTTGAGGACAAGCAACATGTGGGAGGGGAGGATTTTAGCGTCAAGCTAAATGGAACATTATAGTTTGCATATTTTCATTTTGTTAAATAAAATGGGTAAGGAGAAACCTTAACCCCTTTAGATGGAGAAATAACACTCCTTGTGTGAAAGGAGGAATAATAAAGCAGCTGAATTCAACACCACATGGTGTGAACAGGATTGGATCATGCTTGATCTAGTCATTTTGACCAAGTCAACTAAAACTCTCTAGATACATTGAACCTACTTGGACAGCACAGTTTTAGTGGAGGCTTCACTTTCTTGAGCTAGAAGCAAGTGTGAATGGGACCCATGTTGAGAAAGGTTCCTTTGCTTTATAAGGAGGAGATGGTAGCCCATTTTCATTATGCATTAGCTTATTATTTTCGTTGGGTCTTCAAAGACTTCCATCCCCGGGTTGTTTAGCAGGGTTGTAGGGTTCTTCAACCAAGGGTGTTCCCGGTCGGGAATCCCTACCTCATCCTCAAGGAAGGAGAGGGTTTGAGCTTCATATCCTCATTCCAGAATTTGTCCAAGCTTATCCCTTCAGCTACAACGTTATTTCTGTAGCAGAAAATGTTGTGTTGTTGGGTGCAACAACAGAGGAACTCATAGAGTCATTCTTTGGCTTGTTCTTCGGTGGATATCTTGTCTATTCTTTGGAGGAGCAGTAAAGGAGACTCCCGGGCTTCATTTCAGATATTTGGCATCAGGCCAAACACTCACTATCTGTCACAGCGCAGTCTAGGGTAGAAACTGCGTTATTTTCAGAGGCAGTTGCTGTGAGAGCCATTTGTGCATAGCAGGAGGAGTGTTTTTGAGTGAAAGGAATCAACCCTTTACTTGAGAACATTATCAGAGGAGGGAATCACTATTTCAGATCTGCCATAGCCTCATTTTATATTTTGATTCAGTTGCAGTGACAAGTCAGATTGTCACATTGTACATTTTTCGGCATTTCTAGAAATCTCTCCTAGATTGGCTAGAAATCTTGTATTAGAGCCGATTATTCTATTATTGGGAATTTATTTGTATATTTCAGTCATATTTCACGTATGTACATCTATATCAGCAGCTAAAATCCTAGAGACAGTGCTGTCACTGCTCTGCGACATTTTATGCAGTTGCTGCATCTCTTGTATTTCATTACTTACTCATTGGAGGTGGATTCTCATTGCATGAGGGGTTTATTCCTCATTATATTTCTGTATATTGTTGTTGATACACTAATGTACATGATGGATGTAATAAATTACATCTTATGTTGCATTCATATTTGCAGAGTTCATGTTTATGTTCATGTATTGCTGTAAGCTCTCTCATTGAGCATTTTTCTGAGAGATCTATTTTGGGGAGATCTGTATAAGCCCTCTAGGCTTATGTATTTGAGCTCAAATTTTGTAAGAGGAGTTTTTAGTGAATTAACAAGGGGATCCAAGCCCCCTTTTAGCTTATTTTTACACAACCTCTCTTATACAGCGTCCTTGAGGACCACATTTCAGAAATTCCCGAAAAAGCAACATTACAAAAAGGGGCAGAGGACTGAGGTTGCTCCACCATTTGAGTTTTCTGCAATGGGAATGGTTCTTTAAGAAAATCCAAAGTGCCTTCAGTTCCTTTTAGTAGTCTTCTCACCTCGACCCATCGAGGATAGTCCTTGGTGTAATTCTCATCATCACAAATCAGGCAAGGGTACTTCGATTTATGTGTCAAACCATCATCAGTATTAGGTTTTAGAGAATCCTGTTTCGGGGCATCGAATTTGGCCTTGCATTTACCCTTTTTCTTACCTTTGGAAGCTTTATCCTCTGGAGTGGACTGGATGACATTCACTTCCACGGTCTTACCAGGATTCAAAGGTGGCTGAGAAGCAGTATCAGTGGAAGAAGTGGATTTTTGCTTTGCAAGATTTAGAGAAGACTTACAAGAAGTCTGAGACACAGAACCAATGATACCATTGACATATGGCATTGTCGACACTTTGGTAGTTCCATGTCGCGGAGCATCAGTCAAGAGTTCATACAATGTTCTGGATTGAGAGTACATGAGATCAAGGTACTGAGCACGAGCGATGGCTTGTTGCTCAGTAACACATGCCCCCATAGTGATGTCCTTAGCAGTCAAACCAATAAAAGAGGTAGTGAACCAATAAGTTAGAAGTTGATCAGGAATCTCAAACTTGATCAAACGACGGTGCTTCCTCCATTCATGAATATGATCAGAGATATGAGCAGCTCGATCCTGTTTCAAGGATGTTAGGAGGTGTGTCCTAGTTTCTTAACGAATTGGTAACTGAAAGTGAGTGAGAAATGCAATTTCAAGAGAGTTGAAATCTTGAAATATGTCGTGGGATATTTCACTGTACCACTTTGCAGTGGCACCAGTGAGAGTCTTTTGGAAAATACGTAGCCGAATTGAATCGTCAACCCAAGAGTTAGAGGAGCACCAAATATGGTATGTCATAACATGCGCTTGGTGGTCTTCTCTAGACTTGCCTTCAAATTTGGGACAATCACCGAGGGTTTTAGTCGGAATTGGGGGCCAATATGGATTATGAAGGATAGGATCATTCATCAACTTTGACACATTGGGCAGTTCTAGTGTAGTAAGAAAAGGGAATTGTGGATTAAAGGCATTACAGGCCTTTGATAGAGACTAGTATTGGGATTCCAACCAGGTTGGGAGAAATTCGGACCCCATATGTTTGTCCCAGAGGATTTTGTCCATAGGGGTTATAATTTTGATAATTCTGTCCATACACCAGTTGAAGACCATGATATTGATTTTGAGTGAACCACTGAGGTCTTGTCTGAGAAACATATAGATTTTGTTGCGGAATGTAAGCAATGCCTTGGGGCAGACCTTGTACCATCGAAGATTGATATTGAGGAATAAAAGGTGTTCCTTGAGGATGTATGGGCTGCCCCTGAGGTGGAGGTTAACCTGAGTACTGAGGTTGAACAGGCTATCCCTGGGGTGCAGGTTGGCCTAGCTGTTGGGGTTGGACAGGCTGTCCTTGGGGTGCAGGTTTCCCTGGATACTAAGATCCACCAGGTTTTCCTTGAGGTATA
The DNA here is from genome assembly GCA_034641835.2 of Pinus albicaulis. Lineage (NCBI taxonomy): Eukaryota > Viridiplantae > Streptophyta > Pinopsida > Pinales > Pinaceae > Pinus > Pinus albicaulis. Next base: position 114,541,806 of record CM076581.1, read on the forward strand.
GGTTGGCCTGATGGTTGAGATGAGCCAGGTTGCCCCTAAAGACTAGGTTGTCCCAGTTGAGCAGTAGAGGGTTGACCTTGTTGTACAAAAGTTATGCCTTGCTGAACATAAGGCTGGTTATGTTGCACAATGTTGTCCCTGAGATGGATAGGTTTTCCCCTAGTGAACATAAGACGCTCCTTGTTAAACATGAGGTTGACTAGCAGAACCATAGGGTTGTCCCTGTTGGACCGATGGTTTTCCCTGAAAGGGTTTTCCTTGTGGACCATAGGGTTGTCTCTGTAGGTACATGAACTGGTTGGGGTAAACCGGCATCTGAGGCGTTTGAACATATAACGAAACTTGTGGGTGAGGTCCATGTAAATAGATGTGATTTCCGTGCTCATCGTAGTAATGCAGAGGATTGATGGGAGCTTGAACCTACTAAGAACCCTAGGGGAAGTAATTCTGTTGCTGAATGGCCATAATATACTGGTCGTACATCAAACCTCTAGGAATTGGATTAGAGGAGGCATGTGCACTACCAGTAGGTTGATGGGCTCCCAATACATGAGGCTGTGATCCACTCATGACGGGTGCAACAGGTATTGCGGAAGCAATAGGAAGGTTCCCACGAATAACAGAAGATGGTGGAAGAGACAGAATCACACTAACAGATGGTGCAGATGAAGCCACACAAACAATGAGATTGGTTGAGACAGACATAACGATCATCGACGTGATAGGAGTCGAGGGGGATGGACCCGATACAAATGAACCCTCCGAAGGAGCCCATGTACCAGACCATATCGGATTCCGATACAAAGACATAGCAACGGAAATCATATGACTCAACAAATGATAACTAGCTGAGAGATTTGAAGGCTGTGAGGAATGTTGACCCGAGACATAAGGAAAATTCTCTGGAGGGAACTGATATTATCCTATAGAAACATAAGTCTCTTCACTACTAATAGGACTCATAGTATCCATGTCAGATGAAGACATGCTATGGGCGAAAAGGCGATGAGCAGTGGCAAGTAAAGCATGTGTTAATGGTGACGCAAGCGGTTCCAAGAGTAAAGGAGGATATTCTTCCCTAAAAGCGGCCCAAATGTTCGGAGGTTGCCAATTGACATAAAATGGTTCCTCAAGAGGGGATCAAGTGGCAAGAGGTTGAACACTTGAAATAATAGAACGCCAGTAACCTAGAGTCCTAGCAGACTGAGATGTCTCTGAAGAAACTTCAGGATAAGGATCTTCACTACGAGGTAATGAAGGGGACGACAAAACTGGTGGTTTCACCACCATGACTTTGTCTCAAAAATAGGAGAGAAAAGAGATGGTAAATTCGAGGCTTCAAAACCAGTCACTAAGGAAGTACTTACGAACAAGCCAAGAAAACAACTTTAATGGGCATGTGATAGTAGGTAATTAATTTTATGACACTGAAACAAAACTATGCCTTTTCATATTTTAAGCGTCGAGAAAAGGGAAAAAGGTGACTCTAGTGACTTTTAGTTTAGATGAGCTTGAAAGGACAAGTGCTCGATGATCTTTTCAAATTTTATAAAATCACGGAAAGATCAAAATGACTACTCGGGAAATCTAAGCAAGAGGGTGTACTGTAGCTCTCGTGAATTGCAATATACTCCTTGGTGATCAAATGAAATAGAAATGACCAAGGAATTACTGTATGTGCAGGTAGTCTCCCCGAATGTTGTGTTCGGTGTATCACGGTTATAGGGTAGCAGACTCGGCTTCCTATGGATAAAGGATTGTAACCTATGAGGATCTCCCTTTATATACTCGATGATATGGGGAGCACAAGTCCGTGCTAGTGTTGTCTAATGCAAGATGGCGAATGACATCTAGTAGGTTTAACGCAAAAACAAATCACTAGCCTATACCTCTAAATGTGAGCGTTAAGTTTCAATGCTTCCTTAGATTGATTGAGTTCATTTTAAAGTTTATCTTGAAATTATGTTCCAGTTTCAAGGCCTTACTTGTTGATCAGTGGTTTTCATTGATGTCAACCCAAGCAGCACTAGGGGCTACCCCAATCTTGCATGGGAATTTTGACCTACCAAATTACTATATTCTGGGTCAAGCATGTTTTTGATGGTTTCTACTTATTGATATGTTTCCGTTGATATATGGCACACCACGTAATTCTTCACAGTTTGAGAGATATTCATGTTTGAAGTTTGTAACCCTAGTTAGTGGGCTAAAACCCCATGGGGTTGTGGCATGGGTCATTGAAATTCAATAATTAATAATTTTTAAGCCCGTAAAATCCCTCCCACGTTCACTTGTTGAAGACCCTCTCAACCTAAGCATTTATATAAATTGTGAACCTCGTATCCTCCTCATGTAGAGATTTCGCTACCTGAAATAGGTCATTGTGGAATTTGCGCTATAAAATTTTTTCTACGAAGGTTCAGAAGCTGAAATTTTTATGAGGCGAAGCTGAAATTTTTATGAGGCGAAGCTGAAATTCGGAGGAAGCTTCTGTAAAAGTTTCAAATCAAGGTGCATAATATTTTAGGAGACATGATCTGTGGAAGTCATTGTTTTTTCAAGCTCCTAAACTTCATCTCAAAGAAGTGACCTTGGGAAAATCATCATAACGCTCTCTCTGAGTATCGGATTGGAACTTTGTAAAAAGTGACAGATAGTGAACAAACTTTAGTTTTCACTGTATCAATTTCGGAGCCAAATGAAGAAACAGGGACACGTGGAATGTCATACAAGTTCACTCTACTGAACCAATCCATAATTAGGTCATTGTGAGAGATTGGTCATAAGTTTGTCTTGAAGAATCCAAATTGGGTCAGAGATATTGCATTAGAAAGAAGACTTAGAGGAATACTACATGACCAAAAATTACATATTTGGGATTTGAAATAATAGAGATACACCAGATTCAATAGTGAGCTCCTAGAAGGAAAGAAAAAGCTAGATCATTAGTTGTCAAGGGCTACAAAGGACCAAAATTTCTAGGGCAGCAAAGCAAAGCAAGGTGCAGCAGAGGGTAGCATGACAAGAGCAGAAATCAAGCTGTAGAACAACAGCAAGAAGTTCACCACATGAAGTGTTCAAGTGGGCAACACTACATACAGTCATTGTAAAGGTATCATTGTACTAAGTCATTGTAAATACATCATTGTAAAAATTTTACAAGTGTCTATCTGCCAAGAGTTGAAGAGGTAGTGTCGGGAGGTCTAGGATCATCATTAAGTGGTTGTGTCATAGTTGGGGTTATGGTATGGTGTATCTTCTTGTTCTACATCATTCTATATCATTATAAATTAGACCATTTTCCCTGGTACGGGAGTCCATTATTCTTTTATTATTCTATAGGGTAGTAGGGTGGTGCTAGCTTGGTGCATGAAGTCACCAACAGGTTCAAGCCCGTGAAAAAATTAGGGTGGTAGGGTGGTGCTAGGGTGAGTTGTATCTCATTGGGTGTTGGGGCATCCGTTCAGTTGACTACTGAAGAATCTCGGGAGTTGGAGCATCCATCCAGTGGGAGCTAGAGAATAATTCTTTTCTAGATTCTAGGAAGTTGGAGCTTTATTTTCAATTGGAGTTGAATATTAAAGAATTATTAGAAAATAATTTAGGTGGTTTTTGTCCCGGAGAGGGTTTCCACCTTAAAAACTGTGTGCATTTGTGTTCCTTTTGTTTACTTCTATCATTCTACAAACACTGATAATAATTGAAGATTAAATAATGCTATGAAAGAATAATAATAATACTAATTGAAAGGAATACTAATTCACCCCCCCCACCCCCCCCCCCCCCCACCTCTCAGTATTTCCAACAATTGGTATCAGAGCTTGGTTCCTTCAATAACAGTTTAACAGCTGGAAGGAGGTCATGAAGCATACCAAGAATGGCATTAGGGGAATTTTTAGGTCTAAAATGGGCCTCCTAAGGAAATTATAAAATAATAGTGGAAAAAATCAAATAAGATTTGATGACATCATCAAATTTTAGAGGAAAAAATGAAAAAACTACTTTTTCAACTCATATTTTCAACTTAATCTCCCAGTGTTTTTTCAAACTCGGATGGGGAAATTTAATTCCTCATCCGAACATGTCATATACTTTTGATAATTGCATTATTATAAATGAGAAATACATAAAACAATGTGATTACAATCACGTTTTTTTATGTATTTCTCATTTTTCGTGTAGTAGAGTTCATCGAAAGTATGGAACATGGGTACTCCTTGGATGAGGAATTAAATTTTGCATCCAATGAGTACTCCCACTCGAAATTTGAGTAAAAATTGTGGGAGATAAGTTGAAAATACGAGTTGAAAAAGTAGTTTTATTATTTTATTATTTTTTAATATTTTACCCTTTTATTTAAAAAATGGTAAATCATCCCCGATGGTTGACATCATCATCTTGAATCCTATTGGTTGTTATAAAGTTTATTTTTGTTGTACATTTTTCTTAGGAGGCCCATTTTAGACCTCAAAATTCCCCTAATGTGTACCTCTATTCAATGAAAATAATTATGCACTCTGGAAAGGAAGAATTGAGGTCTATCTCATGGCACAAGGTTGCGAAGTATGCGAAACTGTTCAAAATGGATTTAAATCAACCGTGGATGAACAAGGTAAGAAGAATTTGGTAAATGATGCAAAAGAAAAGAATATTACTATCAATGGACTTATTGAATCTTCTTATCATAAGGTGTTGGGTTGTAAAATCACCAAAAATGTATGGGACAAGCTTGAGAATATATATGCAGGTGACTCAAATGTCAAAGAAGCAAAGCTTCAAATCTACGGAGAAAAATTTGAGCAACTCAGAATGACAGAAGATGGAAACATTACTGCATACTTCCAACACATTGATGAAATAACCAACATTATGGAAGGATTGGGAGAGCCTGTTGACGAGAAGACTATTATACGAAAGATTCTTAGAACATTAATAGGAAGATTCAACCCAAAGGTATTGGTCTTAGAATATAGTGAAAATCTGGAAAAACTCAACAAAGAGGAATTACATGGAGTTATCATAGCATATGAAATGAGACTTGATGAATAAGAGGGTACTTCCCATCTAGAAACTGCGTTCAATGCATCTAAGAAAATCAATAAGGACAAACAACCTTCAAAGGAAAATACCTGCACCTGCAAGTGTGAAGAAAAAGAAGATATCTCATCATCTGATGAATATGGTGACAAGGAAGAAGAAGCCAATGATAGAGTATTGTTTATGGCTAAGAACAATAAACAAGAGGTATCAAACAAAGAAGACGAAGGGTTGACCATAGAATAATTTTCTGAGGCAATCAAGCTTATAAAAGAACTTAAGGCTGAGAAGATCTATTCCAATACTCTTGAAGAACAAGTTCAAGGTCTCAAAATTGAAGTTGAAGAACACAAATGTATTGAAGAGTCACTTAAAAAGAATTTGGAATAAAGCAACCAAGAAAGGGAAGCATTAGAAGCTGAAGTAGTCTTGCTGTGTAAGGAAGTGAAGAAGGGAAAAATTGTCCAAAACTATGCCCACAGCTCAAGGGCATTGGAAGAACTCATCAACAATCAATGATCTTACAACGAAAAAACTAACATCGGTTACAAAGAAGAATAAGAAGCAGGACCTTCTACAACAAAATAAAATGAACCTATGAGATCTGACATGCATGTAGATTTCATTGTAAAAGATTCGCAAGAACAACCTTGGAACACAATTCCTCGGCAAATATTTCCATCCAGTTACCAACATATTTTTCATGGCTATTATTATTCATGTGGAAAATTTGGTCATAAAGCTATATAATGTCACACGTACCCTAGGAACCAATAAAATTCGAGGAGATTTATCAAATATGAGCCTCCCAGGGCTTAATGAAACATCAATAGATTTTAAAATTTAAGAAATAATATCAAATGTTACAAATGTTGAAACTTTGGACACATAACCAGAGACTGCAGACTTGAAAATCCTCCAGAAGAATCTTTGAAGCCACAAAATGAACGAACATGGAAGAAGAAGAAGACTGATAATTGTGCTCTCGCTCTCAAGGCTCAATACAAAAAATATGTGTGGTAAGTTGATAGCGGTTGCTCAACACATATGACTAGAGATAGAAAGGAATTTTTATCTTTGAAAGAGAAGAAGGATGGAACCATGTCCTTTGGAAATGACGGATCTTCAAATTTTATAGGATTAGGTACCGTCACTCTCAGAAGCAAAGATGCTCTAGCCAAGAATGTTCTATTGGTTGAAAACATGAATCACAATCTACTCAGTGCTAAAAAAATGTGTGTTCAAGGACACATAATACTATTCAACTCCACAAAATGTGAAATCAGGAAAGGCAGGTATGGTGAGATTGTGGCTATAGCAAGTTGAGCTCCAAACGACATATATGTTCTGGATGAAGCAACTAAAGCACATCTACTAGTTAAAGAGGATGATATAATCTTTGGTAGCAATGATGATCGACTAAGTAAGAACTTTGCTACAAGGATGCAAAGACAGTTAGAGATGTCTTTACTTAGTAAGATGGCATACTTCTTATGGCTTCAAATATCTCATCAAGAGAAAGGAATATTTATATGTCAAGCCAAGTACATCAAGGAAATGCTCAAGAGAGTCAAAATGGAAGATTGCAAACCCATCCTTACTCTGATGGTAACAGGTTACAAATTGAGCATAGACGACTCATCTAAGGATGTAGATTAGAGGTTGTACAAATCTATTATTAGTAATCTTCTATATGTAATAGCCTCTCAGCCAGATTTTATGCAAGCAGTTGGACAAGTAGCAATATTCCAAGCAGCACCAAAATAAACACATATTATTGTCATCAAAAGTATTTGATATCTAAAAGGAACAACAGAATATGGCTTGTGGTATCCCAAGGGTAACAATCTCATTATTCAAGCCTTTACAGTTGCAGATTGGGCAGGAAGCGTTGATGATCGTAAGAGTACTCATGAAGCATTTGAATATCTTCTCCAGAAGCTTGGGATTCTCCCAAGTTCTCATTAGATTTTCCTTATTCATAAAATAAAGGAAGAGTGGAAGTGTGTATAGGTCAACAGGATGGTTGTGAATTAGGGGGAGTTACCATTTTCCATTGATGTCAAAGGGGGAGAGAATGTTGTAGGAAGAGGTTTCATGATCGTAGGGGGAGTATTTGTGTTGACATCAATGCCAAAGGGGGAGATTGTTGATTAATGGTTGTCATTCATGTCAACCCAAGCAGCATCAAGGGCTACCCCAATCTTGCATGGGAATTTTGACCTACCAAATTACTATATTTTGGGTCAAGCATGTTTCTGATGGTTTCTACTTGTCGATATGTCTCTGTTGATATATGGCATGCCATGTAATTCTTCACGGTTTGAGAGATATTCATGTTTGAAGTTTGTAACCCCAGTTAGTGGGATAAAACCCCATGGGGTTATGGCATGGGTCATTGAAAAGTCAATAATTAATAATTTTAATCCCCTAAAATCCCTCCCACAATCACTTGTTGAATACCCTCTCAACCTAAGAATTTATATAAATTGTGATCCTCACATCCTCCTCATGTAGGGATTTTGCTACTTGAAATAGGTAATCGTGTAATTTTCACTAAAAAGAAAATTCTATGAAGGTTCAGAAGCTGAAATTTTTATGAGGTGAAGAAAAACTCCTGAGGAAACTCTTGTAAAAATTTCAGATCAAGGTGCACAATATTTTCAGAGATATGATCTGTGGAAGTCAACGTTTTTGCAGGCTCCTAAACTTCATCTCAAAGAAGTGACCTTGGGAAAATAGTCATAAATCTCTCTCTGAGTATTGGATTGGAATTCAGTAAAAATTTGTGGATAGTGCACTGAATTTATTTTTCTTTTTATCAATTTCAGATCCGAATGAAGAAACAGGGACACGTGGCATGCCGTACAAGTTTGCTCTACTGAACCAATCCATAATTAGGTCATTGTGAGAGATTGGGCATAAATTTGGCTTGAAGAATCCAAATTGGGTCAGACCTATGGAATTGGAAATAAGACTCAGAGGAATACTACAGGACCGAAAATCACATATTGGGAATCTGAAATAACAGAGATACACCAGATTCCATATCGAGCTCCTAGAAGGAAAGAAAAAGCTAGATCACGTGTTGTTAAGGGCTGCAAAGGACTAGAATTTCTAGGGCAGCAAATCAAATCAAGGTGCAACAGAGGGTAGCATAACAAGATCAGAAATAAAGGTGCAAAACAACAACAAGAATTTCACTGTTAGAAAACTACCGCTGGATAATACCGCTGGTCTATGGACAAAGTTAGAAAAACTATACATGACAAAATCCTTAAAAAATAGGATTCTTCTAAAAAGACAGTTGTATAGCTTGCGCATGAAGGAAGGTATGACAATAACTGATCATTTGAATACCTTTAATACTCTCTTGGTGCAGTTAGATAGCATAGAAGTAAAATTTGATTCAAAAGATAAAGCTGTAACTTTATTATGCTCTTTGCCTGAGTCATGGGATCATTTTCTTACTTCTATAAGTCTTAGTTCATCAGAAACCCTTGAATTTGATGATGTTATTGGAGCCATTCTTTCTGAAGAAACTAGAAAAAGGTCAAATTCATAAACCTTTACAGCAGAATAAATGATGGTGAGAGGTCGATCTAAGGAAAAACGCTTCAGTCAGAAAAACAACTCTCGGTCAAAATCGAAAGGGAAGAAGAGTAAGCTAAAATGTTGGTTTTGTGGAAAATCACGACATTTGAAGAATGACTGTTGGAAGAGACAACAAACATCCAAAGGAGACTCTTCAATAGAAAATAAAGAGGCAAACATGACATATACAAGTTCAGGTTCGACATCCGGTTCAGGTATAAGTGATGAAGTTCTATCAGTTAATTTGTTAAATCATGATCAACATTGGCTATTAGATTCTGGTGCGTCCAATCACATGTGCATTCATAAAGAGTGGTTTAAATCTTATAAATCAATCAATGATGGAGTATTTTACATGGGCAATGATGTCTCATGTAATGTTGTGGGAATTGGAAGCATCCAGATTAAAATGTTTGACAGGACAAATAAAATATTAACTGATGTAAGACATGTGCCTGAACTCAGAAAAAATCTTATTTCTCTAGGAGTGTTAGACAAAAATGGATATAAAACTTTTATTCAAGGTGGAGTAATGAAAATTTACAAAGGAATCCTATTAGTAATGAAAGCAAAGAAGATTGGAAATCTTTTTCAGTTAGAAGGAAGAACAGAGTCGGATCATGCTTCTATTTTATCTGAGAACGACAGTGATTCTATTCGACTATGGCATCAACGGTTGGGCCATATGAGCGAAAGAGGTTTAAAAATTTTATCTGATCATATCTTACTTCCTAGTTTAAAGTCTTTTAAGTTAGATTTCTTCAAACATTGTATTTATGGGAAACAAAGCAAGCAGAAATTTAAAACTGGAAAACATACTAGTAAAGGAATCCTTGATTATATCCATTCTGATGTTTGGGGTCCATCTCCTACAACCTCATATGGAGGATCATCATATTTTGTATCTTTTATAGATGATTTCTCTAGGAAATTATGGGTCTACATGTTAAAAAGAAAGTCTAATGTATTCACAGTTTTCAAGCAGTTTAGAGCATTAGTAGAGAACATCACAGGAAGAACCATTAAATGTTTAAGAACTGACAATGGTGGTGAGTTTACTTCAAATGCATTTGATAATTATTGCAAGGAAGTTGGGATCGAAAGACATAGAAATGCTACTTATACTCCTCAACAAAATGGAGTCGCTGAACTCATGAACAAGACTCTTTTAGAAAGAGCAAGAAGTATGCTAAGTAACGCCAATTTGCAGAAGGAATTATGGACAGAAGTAGTATCTACGACTTACTATTTGATAAATCGATCACCATCAACTGCAATAGGATGAAAAATTCCTCAAGAGGTATGGAAAGGTCATCCTTGTGATTATTCTAAACTGAAAGTTTTTGGTTGTGATGCATATGCTCTAATTCTGAAACATCAGCGTTCTAAATTAGATCCTAAATCTAAAAGATATATATTTGTTGGATATGGTGATGGGATTAAGGGATACAGGTTGTGGGATCCTACAACTCACAAGATCATCATTAACAGAGATGTTAAATTCAATGAATCTTCACTTGATAATCCAGATGTAGATATTAAATTGAAACAGGAAAATGTACCTAAGTTTCAACATATTCAGTTTGAAACCAGTTCAAATACTGATGATAGTAAAGATGAACAAGTTTCAGATGAAGATCATGAAGAAGTTCCTACAGATAATAATCAGAAAATTGTGGAAGAACCATAAACATATTTAAGAAGGTCCACAAGAATCAGACATCCTCCTAAAAGGTATGATGATTATGTTACTTCAGTTGCTTTAACCGCTAATGATGATGAAACTTTATGCTATCAGGAAGCTGTAGAAGGTATCTAATAGTAATAAGTGGAAAGAAGCTATGAAGGATGAGATGAAGGCATTAGACAAGAATGCCACATGGGATCTAGTAGAACTTCCTAAAGATATAAAAACTGTAGGATGTAAATGGGTTTACAAATTGAAAAGGGGTGTTGATGATAAAGACGAAAGGTACAAAGCGAGGCTGGTTGCGAAAGGTTTTTCTCAGAAAGCAGGAATTGACTTTCATGAGATTTTTGCACCAGTTGTTAAAATTGTTTCAATTCGGATTGTCTTAGCATTAGTTGCTTTACTTGATTTAGAATTACAACAACTAGATGTTAAGACTGCATTCTTACATGGAGATTTAGATGAAGATATTTATATGGAACAACCTGAAGGGTTTGTTCAAAATCGCAACAAGAAATTTGTCTGCAGGCTCAAGAAATCATTGTATGGTCTGAAGCAGTCGCCGAGACAATGGTACAAGAAATTTGATTCTTTCATGATGAGCTAAAATTATATAAGAAGTGAATATGATCATTGTGTTTACTTTAAGAAATTGAGTAATGGCATATTCATTATCTTAGTGTTATATGTTGATGATATGCTTTTAGCAAGCAAAAGCATAACTGAGATTAACAAGTTAAAGGCTCAGATGGCTAGGACATTTGATATGAAAGATCTAGGAGCAGCAAGATAGATTTTGGGCATGGAGATTTTCAGAGACAGGAGCAATGGTAAGAAGTGGTTATCACAAGAGAATTATATTGAGAAAATACTATTAAGGTTTGGTATGAACAATGTGAAGCCAATTTCAGTCCCTTTAGCTTCCCATTTTAAGCTTTCTTCAAGTTTATGTCCTAATACAAATGAAGAAAAGGAATATATGTCTCGAATACCATATGCTAATGCAGTAGGAACTTTGATGTATGCGATGGTTTGTACACGTCCAGATATTTCACATGCAGTTGGGGTTGTTAGTAGGTATATGGAAAATCCAGGAAAAGAACTCTGGGTAGCAGTGAAATGGGTGCTTCGGTATCTGAGAGGCACAAGTGATTATTGTATCACTTATGACAGAAGTAGTGAATTTGTTTGCGGATATGTTGATTCTGATTTTGCAGGTGATTTGGATAAAATAAGGTCAACTTCAGGATATGTCTTTACTCTTGCAGGTGGAGCTATTAGCTGGATGTCAAAGCTATAAAACATTGTTGCTTTATCCACTACAAAAGCAGAATACATAGCTGCTTCACATGCTTGCAAAGAAGCGATTTGATTTAAAGGTTTGTTTGGTGAGTTTGGTAGGTTGCAGGACAACATAAAGTTATTTTGTGATAGTCAGAGTGCAATTCATTTGGCTAAAAATCTAGCCTATCATAGTAAATCAAAGCATATACCTATAAAGTACCATTTTGTAAGACAGGTTATCACTGAACGGGGTATCTCTCTTGAAAAAGTGCATACAAAGGAAAACTGTGCAGACATGTTCACGAAACTAGTTTTATTAGAGAAGCTACGATGGTGTCTGGATTCTCTTGGCTTGCAGAGAAAATGAAAATAAAGAAACAAGGTATCAGGCTAATTGTTTTCAAGGTGGAGATTGTTGAGATTTTGTATGCCAACAATAGTTGTTTGTTGCAAAACTGATTGCATTAAATCCCGATGAGGAGATATTCTATCCTATTTTGTTGTGATAGAATTTATTATTCAGTTACTTCTCTCATCTATAAATTATAAGCCTGTAGAGGCAAAACATATGAGATGTGAGGTGTGAGGAAGAGGAAGTGCAGATGTGCAAATCTGTTGTTGTAATCTCCTGTTGCATAATAAGATTGCCGATACCTCTGTTTGGTGGATGTAGCCCAGATTGGTTGGGTGAACCACGTTAATTATTGTCTTCATGTTTAATTTTTGTGTGTGTGATTATTTTATTTTCCGCTATGCTTATTTCGTACAGGATCATCATTAGGTGGTTGTGTCGTAGTTGGGGTTATGGTCTAGTGTATCTTCTTGTTCTACAACATTCTATATCATTGTAAAGTGGACCCTTTTCCTTGGTATGGGAGTCCATTATTCTTTTATTCTTCTATAGGGTAGTAGGGTGGTGATAGGTTGGTGCATGAAGTCACCAACAGGTTCAAGCCTGTGAAAACATTAGGGTGGTAGGATGGTGCTAGGGTGAGTTGTAGCTCATTGGGTGTTGGGGCATCCATTTAGTTGACTACTGAAGAATCTCGGGCTTTGGAGTGTCCATCTAGTGGGAGCTGGAGAATAATTATTTTCTAGATTTTAGGAAGTTGGAGCTTTATTTTCAATTGGATTTGAATATTAAATAATTATTAGAAAAGCATTCAGGTTTTTTTTGTCCCGGAGAGGGTTTCCACCTTAAAAATTGTGTGCATTTGTGTTCCTTCTGTTTACTGTTATCATTGTACAAACATTGATAATAATTGAAGATTAACTAATGCTCTGAAAGATTAATAATAATACTAATTGAAAGGAATATTGATTCACCCTCCCCTCTCAGTATTTCCAACATTACTGAATGTAATATCAAATCACTAATGCACAACTACATGAGAAAGAATATCATTTAAATTCGATGAACAACTAGCTAAGAGAGGGATAGAAGTTCACAACAAAGCAACAACCAATCTAATGCAAGAAGAATTTTTCCTAATGCTCCTAACACAACCAAAGCAGGAAAAGAAAGGATTTTCTCTTGTTGTTCACTTTTTAATGAGAAAGCTACTAATGAAAAAGACCAATTTTCATTTTGAAATCAAGAGAAAAAATGCAAATTTCGTTCTTTTAGATGAATGAGAAGCAATAATGCACTATTACACTAAAAGGACAAAATGAATACTAGTTTTGAATAACATGAATGAAATGATAAAAAATGAAGAGACCGATCCAACATGAATGTAAAACACACTCAAAACAGACATGCATTCGTTCACGCAAAAATAGTACTTTCAAAGCGACTCAGTGAGCAATGTGATCTATGCTCAAGGTGATAGATGGACAGTCAAATAGATACCAGGATGACAGTTCGACGACTCAACAACACATAGAATCGAAAGAAAATACCAAGCAATCAATCAACAAGTTGAAAAGATGAAAGACTAGACTGACTCATACACAAATCAGAATCTTAGTGAACATGTGACCGAAGAAGCAATAGAAGACTCCTAGAAACCCTAGGATGAGAAGCCACACTGATCAGATGAGGGACAATCAGCTAAAGAGAATGAGACATGGAAGTAAAAAACAATCCAAATAGACTAATCCAGGAGAGAAAAACCAATTCAGAGGGTAAGATGCACTAGAAATCTCAAGGAAGAGGCCCAAATCCAAACCTACAGGATTCGACAGAACTGTTCAGCTGTAATTTGTGCTGAACAGGGGAAATCACACTTTTAAAATAGGAAACCCATGCCAATTGGCACGAATATTAAGGAAAGAGCGGTACCGAGCTATAAAACCAAGGAAAGGAGAAAAATCAATCGAGGAAAAGCCAGGCTTAGCACTCTGAGAATAGGTAATATGGCTTGAAATAGTAAGAAAAGAAAAACAAAGCTGAAAAGTGGCAATAAGACCAAAGTCGGATAGACAAGAAAAAATCTAAACGAATCAACAAGAGACGATAGACACACTGATCCCCAGTATGGTCGCCAACTTGTTGAGTAGGAAAATCCACTCTCCCTCTAGCCCTAGGGTGGGTCTAGCAACAAGGGAACATGTTGGAATTTCAAATTCCTAGCTTATAAATGAAAATGAACTGGGATAGATATCCTACCTTGGTCCAACGCTTTTGATGTGGCATGAAACAATGATCCTCCGATATTTTTCCTCATACGTCATGGTCCATCAGTGATGATGTCTATGCACCTATACAAAGATCAAGTGAACGATGGCAACATACGATAATATGCTTTCATTTACAGCTATTCTATTGGTCAAGGAGAATCAAATATTTTGCATATAATTGAACACAAAAAACCAATCATGCATTATTGATAGAGAAAATAAGTTTACAACTTTAATTCCTTAATGTTGCAGGCCTCCTTCGATGAGCTCATTTGGGCGCGTCTCAAGCATTCGTTTGGGATTGAAATTGATGAGGCAATGGGCCTAAAATCTCTCTCAACAATGGATTCTTCTTTGCCTTCTTCTACACACTAGCTATAGTAATGATTGTTCAACTAGCTGAATCAATGTGAGGAGGAAGAATTTATAAGAGAGGAGGAGGTGGTTTGGGATCCCACATGAGGTGGAGGAGAGGTCTATCCCTTTGAGGAGTTGCACAATTGTAGGAACAAATAGGAAAAATGGAGAAACTCGATGTTATTCAGTCGAGCAAACCATGATGACTCCACTGACGAAGTTTTTAGGCATGGAAAATTCATTTCTATTTTTAAAAACTTTCCAAAAACAACTCGGTGTGAGTGCCCTTCTGAAACAGAGCACCAAAGGGCGTGGGGCCTAGTGTTAATTTCTACATAGGCGTGAGGCCATAACTGCCTACCAGCGTCGACCAAAAATCATATGTTTTTGAATGTCTGCTTGAGGAATGATCAACAGAGAAGATGTTCTTGACATGCCAAAGGATGCGATGATACTCATGGAAAAGTATGATAGTATACAGAAGTCACTGAAATGGTCCTCCAATTTTTGGGATGGGGATTGCAGGGACGGTGACAAAATAATGTGTAACACAGACGCATAAACATACTAAGATCAAAACATGAATGAATTCTCACTTATAGTTGATCTATCTATTTATATCCATCTTAGCACACAAATACTATGGTCTCAAACCATGGTTTTAGGCCCATAGTTTACCCTTAAAACCCAATCACATAAAAAAGAGGGACTTTGACCCACCCTAAATCCCCTTGACATTTCCGTGCAACACGTGTATGCAAAAATGATACAAAAATATATCCAAAATTGTACCCCAGGGGACCCTGCTCCAACATCTCCTCTCTAGTGTAACTCTACCTTAACCAAAATTTTCACATGTCCAAAATGATCCAAACTCCTATCCATATTTCTGGTTTTTTTCCGAATATTTGAAGCCATTTTTTTAAGACTATTGAGAAGATAATATGTTAGATTTATTTCATAGTCTTTCTGAAAATACATTGAGAGGGGAACATGATAAAATAAGATTAGTCCATACCTGCCTTCACAAGTGACAAATTTATGAAGAATAAAAATAATACCCCTCCATTTCCTCTTAAATTTAGAGGTGAGTATGCCTTTTACTAATTTGTTTCCATTTCAGTGTTTATAAGGAACTTTTTTCGTGTTCCTCATTTAATTTTTTGATTCTTGAACCAATTCTCAACATTCTTGGGAAATTTAGTAGCCTCAACTGAGAAATATTCTATTAACTCGAGTTGTATATCACTAATGTTTGCTTCACCTCCATTAAAATCTCCATTTACCTATATGCCATAGCCCTAAATATTTTCTAATAACTTTATCTAGTGTTCTTTTTTGAACCTCCTTTTGATTTTTGGATATACTTCCAAAAATCCTACCACTAGTGCCATCCTCAACGTTTAGGAAGTATAAGCCCTCAAATCCACTCGTTTTCCACTGATTTCACAGGGTAATTTGGAGTATAAGAGGATTGATGGGAGGAAACAATTGTAAATGAAGTGAAAATGTGGTGGAGTGGTGGAAGAAATGAGTTCAGGACTTCAATGATGGAAAATTAGATCCATCTCATATAATCATCAAACCTGTTGATGAGATCATAAAGGTGATTCTTAAGCAACTCATTGAATGATGTGATGGATCATGGTTTGAAAATATATGGTAGATCATATGGCATGGGTAATCACGAAATGAAATGCTATTATATTTATGAAAAGTGAGTTTGCAAATTATGTCTCTTTTAGCTTGGGTTAGATATAAAATGTCCATATTTTACTTAATAAAACAATTAGAATGGTTACCTTATGTTACCGTTGGATAAATTTAATTAACTTTTTGTGCTTGTAACAAGACTACTTGATGTTGTTGGAAACTTTGATGCTGATGCCCTGAAAATTTTCTACATATTTTGTGATGTATGTCTTCTAGAAATATATTTGATGAACCTTCTAGTTGATGAAATCCATCTTTGAATTTATTTTGGAGATACATCAATTTTTGTAGGGAATTTGCAATAGCCACAAAAGTTCCACAAACTGATAATGACTCACTATAGATCAAAATTCTTTGAAACTAAGCTTAAGGAAACTATAAATCCTTGAGTTAGTATTTCTTTGGTGCTCTGCATGCTACTCTTTAATTTAACTTATTATAAAGGATTACATATTGAAAATGAAGGTTAGAAGAATTGAATTTGAAACTTTTTGTGTTGCAAATGGTTGTTACTGATGTCAAAGGCTATCCACATGAAAGAGAAATTTACATAGTCAAACAAAATATTCCAAAACCTTTTTAAATGATATATGGCGGGCCTTCTAGAAATATTTTTTTATGTATTTTTAATGCCCCATTTAGATACCCTATATTTGAATGCATTTTTACTACAATTATATAGATCAAATGGGAGCATAATATGTATGGTTGGAAAGCTTATTTTGAGACCTTTATAATGGTATATGGAACTCCCTATAGATCCTCATGGGTGAGGAGAAATTAGTTTTTGAATATTCAATTTTCCAGTTTCACAAGCTAGGCTTCCAGTTGTGGAAAAGTCGACATAGTCATGGAAACGTTGACCCTATTTGTGGGGGTCAATCACACTCTATATAGGCGTGAAAAGGAGTCACTTAGGTACTCACTTAAGAGGCTCATATTGGTCTAAGAAACTGAAGATAAGGAGGACTTTTGAGGTTCATACCTCATGAGCCAAAAGTGAAGAGAAGCCAAATTGGAGAGTATTTTTGTGGAAATGTGTTGTCACATATTTTGAAGGTTTTTTGGAATTGTTCTTGGGAAGGGTTTTAGTTTGTTTTAGGTCTAGTTTAAGGGATACATACTATATTTTTAAGGGCCAAATTCACGCCACTTGAAATTCTAGTATGTACCCATTGAAAATGAAATGAAGGAGGTCGATTCTATCTATATTTAGGCTAAATTATAGGCTTGTATTGGAGGGTGAGCTCTGGTACAAAATGAGGATGAGTTGATCTTTATAGAGGCCAAATTATAGGATTATCTTGAATTCCAAGGTGTGGTACAGAAGTTCGATGAGTTCATACCAGTTATATGCTGAGTTAAAAGCTTGTTTTGAATGTTGATTTTTGGTACAGAAGGAAGCCAAGTTCTGTCTCTATGAAGGCCATAGCTTGAGGGATGTTATTTTTTTTTTAACAAGGCTGAATTTTACTATTTGAAGATCTAGTTCAAGGCTAGTTTTAATGCAGAAATCCTAGTGCCTTGAAGGCAAAGATCAGTGTGATTGCAATAGTCTTATGTGAAGGAGAGAGTAGACAATTCTAGGAAGACAAACTTTCTTTGA
Organism: Pinus albicaulis; assembly: GCA_034641835.2. Lineage (NCBI taxonomy): Eukaryota > Viridiplantae > Streptophyta > Pinopsida > Pinales > Pinaceae > Pinus > Pinus albicaulis. Next base: position 114,559,709 of record CM076581.1, read on the forward strand.
CTAAGAATTGATTCCTAAACAAGTAAACAAGATGGAAGTTGGAGCTCGCTGAGGATTGGTGTCCTTATCTCCTTCATAGGTTGGAGTCTTCTATATTTGTAATTTAGTGCTTACAAGAGGATTAATGTCCTCTTCTCATTGATAGGTTGAAGCCTACTAAATTTGTAAGTTGGTGCTTACATAGGATTCATGTCCTCAACAATGATTATAATAAATTGAATATTGTTTTCAAGTGTTTTGTCTTCAAGTTATAACTTGAAATTTTATTTCTATGTTCATACATTTTGGATGATTTACTATGTGATGTTGAATTCAGTTTTAAGATTAACTAAGTGGAAAATTGTTAAAATTAAAAAAATATCGATCACCTCCCCTCTTAGTATTTCCAACAATTGGTATTAGAGGGGGCTTATTGAAGAACAATCTAAAAACTAGAAGAAGATCTTATAGGGGGAATGGTCAATCGAGAAGCATCAATCAAAATTCATTTCTTTGATGGAACGAATTTTTTCTTTTGGAAGATAAGAATGAGATCACACTTGATGTCTCTTGGTGGTGAATTTTGGAAGTCTATTACAAATGGATATAAGGTCCCATCCTCTCCTCCAATTGATCATGATGGGAGAAAGGTTTATGTCTCCAATTTAAAGGCTATGAACTCAATTTTAAGTGGTTTTTCATATTTATAATTTGTTAGAGTTATATATTGTGAATTAGCTAAATATATATGGGACACGTCTGTAAGAAACTATGAAGGAGATGTCAAAGTAAAGTGTTGGAATTATGATTATACTGAGAGTGGGGGGGGGGGATCAATGTAATAACCATCTTGACCAATATATATTTTTAAATATATAGATAGAAGTAATCACATTATTGGCAAGAAGTACACTAGATATATGTGAAAATTTTCTTTTTATTAATTAATGATATTGTAGGCACCAACATGATGAATGCTTAATAGAATGAATTTCAGATTTGTTATGTACTGCTCCTCAGTTTTGTACCTTACTTCCTATTCTAGGTCCTTAACATAGCTTCACATGCATCCTCTGATATTTATTCTATGTCCTCTTTTTCAATCATGCATCTTCTACAAACTTCATTCCACTAAATTGTTTCACTCTCGTTTCTCTCGAAACACAGTATATCGAAACTCCTTGTTATCTAACAACCCCTTCATGCTCAAATCCAAATTATTATAGCTTATTTATAGCTTTTAAAAGAAACCAACCAAGGTAGGGCAGAAATTCAAACAAACAACTTGTATAAATTTTGTATTAGGCTTGCTGGAAATCTGGTCCAGACAAGCTGAGATCATTGGCTCCTAGGCTCTTTTGGGGCTTGGATTTAGTACATGGGACCACATAATATTACTAATTTGTAAAAATTCCAGAGAATAAAGATCTGGGTGACTTGATCATAGCACATTACTATACATCTATATTATTTATGACCTAGATTATACACTTTAGCACCAAATAACTCATTTTTTATTCCATAGGACCAGAAGTCGTGATCGAGTGCTACTTATTTGTCATGTTTCACCAATCATTTACATTTTTTTATGTAATTTATGCTCTGAATATTGATGGGAAATAGTCCCATGGGTGCTTACCCATCTAAATACTACAACCGAGGGTTGTGGGCTTGTCCTACTAGTCACTTCTCAAGCTTGTCAAAAATCACCTTGTTTTAATTTCTTGGCCGATGGGGCAATCTGTAATATTCCCAAATGGGAAAATTAGCAATACATGCACAGAAAACACAATTTTCAGAATTGTATGCATTAACAGATGAATTCATCCCATTTATCCATTAGATCTGACATTATAACAACCATATCTGAAAGGTAATCAGAAATAAATCAGTATAGCCTAATTAAACAGGCATCCCATGCTCAAAACAACCCAAAAACACTGAAACCCCAAGACTACTGCAACATAGAAATTACTACAAAAAGTGACATCAAATTTTATTGAGGGTTATACTCATAAATAAGAGAAAAAAAATAGATCTTCTTATATATTAATCAATGAGGCCCAAAAATAGAGATCTAGCCTCTTTTACTGAAATCCAAGATGACCCGGCAAGGGTTTCTTGATAAACATGAAATACAAGAAGCATATGTTGCAGATCTATGGCTGAATCATGCTATATGGATGAAGCTCTTCATAAAAATGGTTGATCATGCAAAGAAATGGTTGTAGCTCCTCCTTCTAGCTTTCTAGGAAAAAGGTTGATCCTCCTCTAGTGAAACTAGATCAAAATACAAGGGATTAAACCCTTCCACTGCAACACCCTAAGAAATAACGTAGTTTCTGTAAGGGACTGCACTGTTGGTAAAGGTGACTGCTTGGCCTAACACCAGATAGTGGAAAATGTAGCACAGGATGCACCTCTTAGATCCCTTAAACAAGTTCTCTAAGAATAAATGGGGAATTCCCACCTGAGAAAACCCTTGCACTAAACAGTGCAAAAAACTTAGCTAAACAACCAAAGAATGCAAGTGTAAATAGAAAAAATACAAAATATAATCTTCAATCATCCTGCATATGGCTGCCATTCCCTCCATTACATAGTTGATGAGCTTCCTCACCATGGGTCCCACCCATTTATGAGGTTACTTCCATGCAAAGGTTCCTCCTCCAAAATTATGTTGTCTCCATGAGTCCCACTCATCTATTTACAACGTTGTTTGATTTGGTCAACCATGAATTAGTCTCCATGCATTGTATCCATTCATACCCAAGGTGTCTTTATTATGACTAGCTAGATTGATCTTCATTCACACTGAGCTGTCTTATTTATGATCCACTCCTCACATATTGATGTTGTTGACTTCATGAAACTCGACCTTGTCCATACATATTATACCTTGTTCACACATGAGGATGTTTTATCTAGTTATTAACATGATCCCTTTTCATATTAAGAGGGATTTTATGCCACTTAAGCAACTTATGAGCCTCCTTACCCATCTATTCATTTAACTAGATATTAAGAGAAAAATTAGTATTCCTATTAGCTGCATGCTAATTTAGGAATATTACAGTCTTCCCCTCCCAAATGTTGCTTGTCCTCAAGAAACTACAAGGGTGCTGCAAAATCTCCCCTCCTCCTTTTGGGGCCTCAACATCCAATAGTATCCACCATTGCTTTAGATATTTTGCAACAATTCTGTCTCCCAATGGTTCCTCCCAAGTGTGTAAGTTGGCCTTTGGTGGACAAAACAAATGGCTCTGATCATGAAAGAATGGTTGGTATATATGGAAACCTTCATGCTGATCAATAGCCTCCTTAATATAGAAGTGATGACAATCATGGGGAACTTCATTACCAATGAAAGACTCCCATCTCCATGCTATCATCCAAATGAAATGAATCACCTCCAAGCTTGGTAATTCATAGAAAAGCTCATCCCAAATTCTCATGAGAGGCATATCCCAAGTGCTCCAAACAATCATATGGTACACCTCATAAAGAAACAAGTGATCTACTATAGTGGCCATATCATATCCCATGCTCCCCTTAAAACATGTAGTGCAAAAAGTGTGGGAAATTTCTTCCCCCTGTTGGGATCCTGTGATTTGGCATTTGGCATACCAAATGACAAGGCAACATGGAACCATTCTTTATATTTCTAGGACCTAGCCTTCCTAGACTCATAGAGGGACCTCTCTAGTTATTTGCAAAGGATATGTACTTGTTTTCTTTTCTTTAAGGGTTTATTTTAGGCTAGTTATTTAAGTGCAAGGTTTGTTTGATTATTTTGGTTGGACATAATGATCAAAGAGCATAGATAGAATGTGAAATCTCTAAGTCATTAGGCAATGGAGTCAAATGGAAGTCATGATAAGTTTATTAAAGGATCGAGGAGTATCATAGGGAAAATCTAACTTGGCCTGTGGATCTTCAAAGTTTTTGGGATAATGAGATGAACATTAAGGATAAGAATGAAAGTAGGACAAAGGGAAATTAAGAATCCTTTATCATGTACTTTAAACAAGAGAAATATTTCAAGGTAACTGTTTTGAAGTAAACCAAAGGATAGGGAAAACCATAGACTTCTTTGGACAAAATTTTAATAAGCAACCTTTCAGACAACATTCTAGCAATAAAAAGACTACTTTCAGATAAAGAAAACATATAAGAAAATAGTAAGAGCAGCCTAAGATCAAACAAAAATAATCTAATCTACTTTTGACTAACTCTCTAGGGGTATTCAAAGCAACTTTTAAAGGCAGACCAGAGGATAGGGCACACCATAGAGTTCCCTGGTTTAGACTCTACTAAGCATACATTAAAGAAGTTTCAGAAACCATTCTCAAGTTGTACTCAAAGGAGCATGGACTCACCACTAAATTTCCTGGTTTCACTCTATTGAAATCATTCCTTAAAATAACTTCTCAAGCCATACTCAAAGGAACATGGACTTACCAAAAGAGAAAATCCTTGGTTATACTCTATTGAATTATTTCTAAAATAACAAGCTAGATGGAGCTGAAGGGAAATTAAGAATCCTCCAATCAGACCTTGCAGAAGAAAACATTAAGACAGTGAAGAGAAAACATAACTAAGGTGCTTTCAAAAGACATTTCTTAGCCTAAAACTTTTGCTCTACTGTAAAAAAGAAAGATGAAAACATAATGAAAATAGGAAATAACAATAATAGTTAGAAGCACTTCACCAACAGCCAAGCTCAGGGATCCACTGATCTAGCCTCCTCCATCAACAAACAAATCAGGGCATCCACAAGATCCAAGACATCAATTTCCCTTCAACTTCCAAGAGACTATGTATTACTTCAAAGAGTCATCAAATGCAAACAATACAATGAGTTCAAATGCAGTATTTATGTTGTAAATGAGGAGGTGAAGGGTTAGAATATGGTTTGAGTATCATTAATTATAGAGTAAATGCATTCCCAACCTTGAAACCCATGCAAGGCATAAGGTAGGAATATCTGCAACTACTTCTCTGTTTCAATAACTCAGTCTTAACTTCTTAAGGTAAAATAGGAGAAATGTTTGACTTTTAAGGCCTATAATAACTTTTACAATAACTGCCTTGACAAATATAAATTATCTCTGACTGTGTAATAACTGCCCACTGCCTTTATGGAGAGGATTTATGCTGTAGGTGGCAGTTTTATATTTTAAAGGAGTAATTGCTTCTTTGTTGAGTCATCTGAGGCTGTCATTGGGTAAACTGTCTTGTTTTAATCATAAAACTCAGTAATTAGGCCTTTGAATCTTGATTTAGCCTTCATATTCCGCCTTACTGTCTTTATGACTGTTTTGTTCACTTATCCTTTGTCTTTAATATTGGTCTTTATCCTTTTAATCACTGTCTTAAGGGCTAATCCTTTGTGTTTATCCTTTGATCTTGATTTAGCCCTTTAATACTTCTGTTCTTCATTATTTGTTGCTTCTCTGATATGTTTGTGCTTTCTGTGTGCAGGGATGTGGTCTTCGTGTGCTGGAGGGTTTTATAAGCCATCGATGATCATGATTCATTGAGGGTTTTAAGCCTTTATGTAACCCTCCTGGCCTTTTAATGCAAATTCACCTCTTGGATCATCTTCCAGAGGATATTTTGATCAGTGTAATGCCTTTGTGGGCATCTCCGCCATTAAAATCTTTAAAACACAAACAAACATTAGCTTAAAAACCTGCGGGAGGGGTAAAACTGCATTTTCAGGGTTCTGAGGCGTCAGGGGGCGATTTAAAGAGGGAGAGAGGATGCAGAGGGAAGGTTCCGCAGGCTGAATCATGGGGAAAATCAAATAGAGGCGGAGAAATTTGAATTTTGGTACGGAGGTGAAAGGCGATTTTTGAAAACCGGAAATGGTTTATTGCATGCGTGATGAGCAGTAAGCAGTTTTGAGCTTATCAGATGTGATTTCACTAGGCAATTGTCGTGTGCCCAGGGTGAAACCACCCATTTCGCGCAGTTTGGGGCTGTTAAAGCTGGGCACAAGAATCTGTGTGATATTCGATTTGTACCATCAGATCTCGAGGAGAAGGATCGACGGTGCAGATAGAGTCTGGCATCAGGGCGCAAGTTCGCAGGGTGGAGCTCGCAGACAGATGGCACGAAGTGAATGGGAAGCAGTGTTCAGTGGAAAGTGGGGCCCGATGTGATGATATGAACAGGTTTGTTGGGTAGCGTGGGGTTGTGTTAGCGCAGAATGGATAACGGGAGTGCAATGATCTTTGGATGGGGATCATGGATTCAAATCAACAGTGGATGCATCCCGAGAGAAAATAAGGAGGTGGAGTAAGGTAAAGGGGACCCGCCTTAATATTTTTCGAAGGTTGGGGGCCTTATACAAGGTTTTGGGGTGTATAAAGACAAAAGGGTGGAGGTTTAATAAAAATAGGGAAGGGGCTAGCATATAGCGGAGGGTAGTGGTTTTATGCGAGTGAGGGGCTAAGGCTTAAGCCGAAAAGGGGCTTAAAGGCCTGTTTTATGTAAAAGGGCGCTTTTAGCATAAAACAAAGTTTATGAAGAATTAAAGGGTCCTATAGGCTTAGAAGTTAGGTTTTAAACAATGTAAAAGCACTTTTACATTTTTTAAGGCCTTTTTAGAAGAAATATGATGAATGAGGGAATTATGAGGGTTTTTTTTTTAGAAGGGAAAAAAGGGGATGAATGAGGGTGTATGTGAGGTGATGAAATGAAGCAAAATAGGCCCATAAAATGGAGTTCTTCTTTGCAGCAGGGTAAGCTTTGAGAAGTCAAAAGATAAATTTTATAGTGAAACAATTAAATTTAGGATGATGAAGGAAGTGAGATTTCTAGAACTCACAATGTTTCCTTAAATATTGTTTCTAGAAATCTAGGATTTATAACTTAGTCATCCTTTGATATCATCAAAATTTACTGATTACTAACAATGGCTCCACTTGGGGAGGGCATCTTTCCTTTCAAGGTTTCCAGAACCTCAGTTCATGAAATATTTGAGTTTCAGCAGATTAGTGCCTTATCCATTGGGCAGATTTCCCTCATTTTTCTTTTGGTGATATTTCTTTGAAGTGATAATCTGATCAATCTACAACATATTATTTCCTTTGAAAACATTTCTACCTACCTAATCCTACTTGTCCTAACATTTTTTCTTATTTGAGTGCATTTGAACTATCAAACTCTTTGAATTTTTATTTTTGAAAACAGAAAATAAACTATCTACTCATGTCCTTATTTCTTCCAAGAGTTCATATTAAACTGGTGAACTCCTTTTATTTTCTACTTAAACCACTTGATTGCCAAGATTGAACTATTTGGCAATCTTGATTCTCTAACTATTGACATGAAATTTAAAGCATGGTTCAAATCAATATTAGACAGTCTGATTAACCATGGTTGTGGAATTTGAAGTAGCTGCACACAATCATTATTTGCATAAAATTAAATTTAGAAAGATAAGGCTTATAATTTTGTCATTTTTAATGCATCCTTATATATCTCTTTGGTTCTATTTTGAGAATGTGGAACCGGGATCTTTATATTTCCCTAATCTATCATTCATGATAAGTCAAGTCTGAAATAATTTTTGACAATCTTGGTTTCTACTAACTTATCAACATGAATTTAAAGCATGTTCAACCATGACTAGGCTAGATGATTGAACAAGATATCATTTTGAATCAGCAATGGCATTTAGAATTGCACACTTTCAGCAGTATTGTTTTTTTGGGTATGGGGTTGTACCTCTTTTGATTTTCCCTCTTTTTTCTTTTCTTTTATTTCATTGTTTTTGTATTTTCTTTGACTTTTCTCATGCTATGTTATGTAAAATGAATGAAAACTTTGAATCTAGGACTCTTGACAGAAATAATGTTTGAGCATCCTGCCATTGACAAGACCTCCGAAAAGTTCTTCTCCATTCAGCCCTTGTAAAAGGAAAGCATTATGACCCCTAATTGAGTGAATGATATAAGGCCCTTTCCATAAATTCTCAAATTTTCCATGTTTACCTTTATCTTATCTCCTTGAATCCCATTTCAAAACTGTGTCTCCAACTTGGAATTTATTTGATTTTGTCCTTCTGTCAAAGACCTTCTTGATGTTTTCTTGAACTGCCTGTGTCCTTTTGTATACTTCTTCTCTTGTCTGTTGTAAATGAATAGTTTGATTTAGTCTTCTTTGCATGTCATTTTCTTCTGTTTGTACTTCTTGGAGAAGTTTCATGACTGGAACTCCCAAAGATGTATGGAAAACTGCATCTAGGCCATATACCAGCTGATAGGGGGACATATTTATTGATTTCTTGGTAGTTAGCCTATCAGCCCATAATGCATGAACCAGCTTACTATGCCATGATTTCTGATTTTGATCCAATAGTTTTTTGATAATTTTGACCATAATTTTGTTGGAGGATTTAGCTAATCCATTACCTTGGGGGTAGTAAGCTGTGGAATGGCCCAATGTGATATGATATTTGTAGTAGAAATCAACCATTCTTTTGGATTTGAAAGCAGCAGCATTTTCTGTAATAATTTTCCTAGGACAACCAAATCTAGATAATATGTTAGTTTCAAGGAACTTGATAATGACAGAGTCAGTAGCATTCCTAGAAGGGATGGCTTCTATCCATTTGGTAAAGTAATCTGTGGCAGAAAGGATCCACTTATGTTGGGTAGATGAGGTTGGGTGAATCTCTCCAATAAATTCTAAACCCCATTGCTGAAAGGGAGCCTCAACACTGATGGGATGTAAAGGTAAATGTAGGAGCTTTCTCTTGCCATAAAAAATTTGACATTTATGGCAAGTCATGATTAGTTCTTAAGTATATGGGAAAAGGGTGGGCCAATAGTAGCCAACTATAAGAATCTTGTTGGTTGTTGTCTTCCAGTAAAGGTGGCCTCCACATTCTCCCTCATGCAGCTCATGCATGATTTTCCCTGCATCATCCTCAAGAAAACATTTAAGCAATATTCCAATAGCATTTTTCCAATATAATACTCCATCTAAAATGCAGTAATTTAAAGCTTTTTGTTTCAAGAATCTAGCTTTAGTCCTTGATAGAGAAGGAGGAGTATTAATATAGACAAGCACATAAATGATATCAGCATACCAAGGTGAATTTAGAAATATTTCTTCAATGTAAGGAGCTATGAATTCTTTTGTTTCTTCTAAAACATCAACCATGTTTATATCTAATGCTTGGAAATTTGATTTTGCGATGAGTTTTGATAATCCTTGTCCTTTAATCAGCTTGGTATGCCTGATATGTAAATCATATTCTAAGATAATTGCAATCCATTTTCCCCTTTTACCATCAGGGTCTTGATTTAGAATGTCCTTGACAACTGTATGTGGGACAAAAGCAATGATATGAGAGTGTAAAATGTAGAATCGGAATTTTTTCAATGCTTTTATCAAGGCTAAGGCTTGTTTCTCCATGATATTATATTTGAGTGGAGCATATCTTAAGGATCTGCTAAAAAGGATATTGGTTGTTCTTTGCCCATGTTATTCTTTTGCAACAAGACTGCATCAATGGTGTGTTCAGAGGCAAATGAGAAAAAGTAGAAATCCTTAGTGAAATCAGGACTAATAAGAACTGGTGTTTGAGTGAGAGCTTGTTTCACCAGTTCAAATGATTGTTTGGATTCTAAGGTCCATTTAACTCCTGTTTCCTTTTGGAGCATGTTTGTGATATTCCTCAAAAGTTCAGCAAGGTTGGGGATGAACCTTCTCAAAAAATTGATCTTTCCAATGAAAGATTGCAATTCTTTGAGGTTTCTAGGATGGCTGATTTTCAATATCCCTTCAATCCTTTTAGGGTCTACTTTGATTCCTTCTTCAAAAATTATGTGGCCAATAATTTTTCCTTCTTGGAGACCAAAGAGTGTCTTTCTGGGATTCAAAGATAAGCCATATTTTCTACATTTCTCAAAAAATTTCTTAAATGACTCGAATGTTCTTTATCAGTTTTGGAGAAGATAGTAATGTCATCAAGGTAAATGATTATGAAATAGCCTATGTCTTCTGAAAAATCTATGTCCATGGGCCTTTGGAATGTGGCCCCTGCATTCAATAAACCAAATGGCATTTTAACATACATGAATGTACCCCAAGGTGTGGTAAAAGCAGTTTTATGTTGATCACTTGGGAGTACTAGCACTTGGTTGTAGCCTGAAAAACCATCCAACAGTGATATTCTCTTAGATCCAACCACCTTTTGAAGTATGTGGTCCATTTTAGGCAAGGGATAATTATCTTTCAGGGAGGCTCTGTTCAAATTTCTAAATTCAATGAAAAGCCTAATTTCCCCAGTCTTCTTCCTAACAGAAACAAGGTTGGACACCCATTGTGAGTATCTAAGGGGAATTATGATCCCAGCATCATACATACTTTTTATCTCTTTCTCAACTAAAGGTAATAAAATAGGGTTTATCCTTCTTATTTTTTGTTTGAAATGTTTCTAATTTTCCTTAAGAGGAATTTTGTGTTGAATGATGTTAGTATGATATGATTTAAGATCTTTGTACCCCCATGCAAACACATCTCCAAACTCCTTGAAAATTTCAATATATTCGTGTTTGATATGAGTAGGGTGAGTGCTAGATAACTTGATCATTCTGGGTTAATTTATGCTGCCTATGTTATGTTCCTCTACATTAGTTTCTGTAGGCTCCATATTTGGTTTTTTAGCTACATCATTGAAATCAAACAACTCCTCTAATGGTGTAAGACCCCTTGGTATTGAATCATTTTTACATTGTAAAACTTCAAGGTCCTTTTGATATGTTTTGTTTAGTAATTTTGCTGTATAAAGATATTCAAATTGATTTATATCAGCAATAGAGGGCAGCTCTATTTCATGGGCTTGTTTTTCATCAAGATATTCTTTTTCATGGCTTGAGCTAGAAGTTAATTCAACAAAATCATTTCTTCATTGTAGAAAATCATCAATGTGTTTATCTCCTTCAAATACTTGCCAATAGTATTCATTATCAGGGATTGTAGGCCTATTTTTCAATTTGACATTAAATTGCTCATTTTCGTGGGGGATTTGGCAATTGCTGGTAGCAAAGGCAAGTCCATTTGCAAGGTTGTTTTGAGCTTTAGGGATGAAAGTGAGTTCATATTTTGCAAAGGTTTTTAGGAGCTCTATGGTAGCATTTCTATATTCTTTTAATCTTGGGTTTTTGGCTGAATACTCCCCTTTTATTTGCCTAATAATCATCTCTGAATCTCCTTGGACTGATATTTTCTTGGCTTCTAAATCTTTGAGAAAATGTAAGCAAAGGAGGAGGGCTTCATATTCAGCAATGTTATTGTTGCATTGGAAATCAAGTTTGTAAGAATTTCCTTGGTTTGTATTGTGTATCCATACACCAGCTCCGGAACTTGTTTTGATACAAGAGCCATCAAAGCTCATTTCCATAGTGTTTCTATCTCATGCTCATTATCCTTTTGCTATTCAGGGCTGCTAAGGTTAGGGTATTTAGATTCTTCTTTTCGGGACTTATTTAACTGTTTGGGTGGATTTATCTTTGTCTCATTATCCTTTTCTTGTTGGCTGATTTCATCTTCTTTGTACAAGATAAAGGACTTTAAATTTGAATGAGTAGAATAAAAAGTAGTGTTGTTTGGCCTATCTATGTTGCTTACCACAAATTTCATATGAGATTCTCTGTATAATCTTCTATTTTGGTTAAAAACTGGAATGGTAGCATAAGACATGTCCATTTGAAGGCTTCCTTGAAGTTTGGCTCCCCATGATCTAGATATAAGCATGCCATATTTTGGGGGAATGTCAGCAACAACTATGTCCATAACTAGACCCTTAGCAGGAATTTGTGCCAAACTGACACATAAATCCTTGATCAGGCCTAAACACTTGAATCTACTTGAATCAAAGGAATACAGGTCCTTGTAAGTTTTAGTAATTTCTAGGCCTAATCTCTCCATCACCACTTTCGGCATAAGGTTGTGAGATGCACTAGAATCTAGCAGGCATTGTGTAAAATATTATCATGTATATTTAAGCTGACATAAAATGGAAGAATGGTTCCTTCTTGGTATTTTCCTTCTACTTCAGGACCAAACAACAGTTCTGGTTTATCCTCTGTCAAGTTCAAAGTATCAGTATCATTTCCTATATGCAAAGCTTTCAAAACTTGGTTTTTATATACATCTTGGGTTACTTGTTTAGCTAAGGGTATGCTAATTTTGATCTTGGAAATCTCACCCTCAAGGCTAAAAGGGACTAATGTTTTTGACATATGTACATCTGTTTTGTATGGCATAGTCTTTTCAGCAATTTTGATTTACTGAGTTTCATTAGGATTTTTATTTAGGACAGATTTCTCAGGGTTGCTAGCAGAAGTACTAGGTCAGTTTGGGTCAACACTTTGTTGATTGGATTTGTCCTTATTTGAGTTAGTTTTCTTAGTCAAAGTGTTATTTCTGTCTGCTGTCTTTTTAGGAGAATTTTCTGAATTTTTCCTAATAGCAGTATCTGTTTTTTCATCATTGGAAGTCCCTGGGTTCCTTTTTCTTCTAAGATCATATTGCCTGTGCACCCACATTATTGCATTTTCAAACCCCAATTGGTAATATTCAAAATCCTCATGATTATTTTCAATTTTTTATGAGGGGAAGAAACCTTGTCCTTCTTCAGTGAGGAAAACATCTGTCTCACTGTCAGATCCTATCAGATTCACATGATTTTCTTCTAATCTTTCAGTTTCCCTTTCTTCTTCTTGATATACATAGTTTTCTTGAAAGGGAGGCCTAATTTGTTAGTCATTATCTCTTTGTCAATTTTGAATAGGGTCTCTTCTGAAATTGGGATTTCTATTTCTGTTTTAGAGATTCATTTGGTTTTCTGTAGGAGGTACTCTATCATTTAAGTCTATCTTTTCAAGCATTATTTCCATTAACCTCACTAAGTTGTCAATTTTGGCATCAGATGATGATGTTGATGCCATTGTTTCATCTTTATATGTAACTCTTTTCTCTGATTTTAATCTAGCTCTTTTCTCAATCAGATTTGCTTCTACACTAATATCTCCCCTCTCCATATCTTCTAAAGTCAAGGGGTATCTTTCTCTTAGCTGGTAGGCCATGTCTAGATTAAAACCTTCAGGAAATTTAGCTAAAGCTAGGCCTAGTGAAAGTTTCATGTTTGGGGGAAGTGAATTGTAAACACTATTTAATCTAGTGCAATAATCTTGGACACTTTATCCAGTGTTTCTTTTGAGGTTGCTATATTCTGAAAGGATTTGGAGGGGGTTCTTTTTAATTTCCCATTTTTTTATGAATGTTTGGTATAAAGAAGGGAGATCATTTATGCTATTAGGAGTAAAGATTTTAAACCATTTTTTGGCTTCTCCTCCAAAACTTTGGGCAAATATTCTCATCTTAATGGTCTCTTCTTCTATCTCCATGTAATCAAAGGCATCATTCATTTTATCTACATGTTGTTGGGGTAGTAGTAGATTCAGTTCCAGTGAAATGGGGAATTCTATATTGATAATCATTTGGTAAAGGAACCAGAGGTTGTGGTAACACTAATGGGGCATACCATGTTGCCATGGTGGGAACAAATGGGGGATTTAAAAGGGGTGGATTTTTTAAAGGGAAATTGAGATGAAAAGTGGTGTTTTGAATAGTGGATGTGTGGATGGGAGTGGTGGAAGTACTTGGAACAGCAAGCTGATTATGAGCATATTTGCTATGGAAAGAACTGAAGTGGTGGAGAAGCTAAAAATTAGGAGGAGTGGAAGGAGATGCTTCCCTACTAAAGTTCTGCTGCAAATATGTGGGCTCAAGGTCAGATTGGTCAATATCACTATGTGACTTGGTTCTAAATAGGTTCTTTGTAAGGGACAAGTCAAATTGAGGATCTTTCAAGACTGTAAGGTTTTCAGGGACATATATTGTTCTTTGGATAGTCCTATCAGTAGTCAAATTTCCAGTTTTAGATGTTTTCCACAAAATATTTTCTGGATCATCAACTTTTGTAGGAGGATTAGGGTCTGGATGAGATATGGTATTGATCCTATGTGAAGCCATATTTCAAGTTCAAAATTTAGAGAGGATGAATTTTTTTAAGGATTGTTTTCAAAATTTTGACCTCTCTTAATGTTTAGTACCTTTATAGGATATGGGACTAGGCTTCTAAACCTCTTGGGACTGGTTTAACACAATCCTAAGGAAATCTGGAAGTACTAGTGGATTAATAGGCCTACTAGGGCTAGTGGAGTCGCCAGGTGGAATTTTTTAGCTTTTTGAAGGTAAAATGTATTATGGTCCACCACCAAATAAGTAATAAAAACCAATCTAAGAATGTTTTTTGGGTTTTTTGAGTTTTTATGTGGTTCTTATGGTTTCTGGAGTCCCAAGGAGTACTTAGTTTGTCATTGAATCAAAAATGTCCCATCGTGATTGCCAGAATCTTTGGATCCTGTGATTTGGCAGATTGGCATACCAAATGACAAGGCAACATGGAACTAGTCTTTAGAGTTCTAGGACCTAGCCTTCCTAGACTCAGAGAGGGATCTCTCTAGTTATTTGCAAAGGATATGTACTTGTTTTCTTTTCTTTAAGGGTTGATTTTAGGCTAGTTATTTAAGTGCAATTTTTGTTTGATTGTTTTGGTTGGACATTCTGATCAAAGAGCATAGATAGAATGGGAAATATCTAATTCATTGTGCAATGGAGTCAAATGGAAGTCATGATAATTTTATTAAAGGATCGGGGAGTATCATAGGGAAAATCTAACCTGGCCAATGGATCTTCAAAGTTTTTGGGATAATGAGATGAACATTAATGATAAGAATGAAAGTAGGACAAAGGGAAATTAAGAATCCTTTATCATGTAATTTAAACAAGAGAAATCTTTCAAGGTAAATTTTTTGAAGTAAACCAAAGGACAGGGCAAACCATAGACTTCTTTGGAAAAACGTTTAATAAGAAACCTTTCAGACGACAATCCAGCAATCAAAATACTACTTTCAGATAAAGAAAACATATAAGAAAACAGTAAGAGTAGCCTAAGATCAAACATAAATAATCTAATATGCTTTTGACTAACTCTCTAAGGGTATTCAAAGCAACTTTTAAAGGCAGACCAGAGGACATGGCACACCATATACTTCCCTGGTTTAGACTCTACTAAGCATACTTTAAAGAAGTTTTAGAAACCATTCTCAAGTTGTACTCAAAGGAGCATGGACTCACCACTAAATTTCCTAGTTTCACTCTATTCAAATCATTCCTTAAAATAACTTCTCAAGTCATACTCAAAGGAACATGGAATTACGAAAAGAGAAACTCCTTGTTTATACTCTATTGAATTATTTCTAAAATAACAAGCTAGATGGAACTGAAGGGAAATTAAGAATCCTCCAATCAGAACTTGCAGAAGAATACATTAAGATAGTGAAGAGAAAATAGAACTAAGGTGCTTTCAAAAGACATTTATTAGCCTCAAACTTTTTCTCTACTGTAACAAAGAAAGATGAAAACATAATTAAAACAAGAAATAAAAATAACATATAGAAGCACTTCACCAACAGTCAAGCTTAGGGATCCATTCATCTGGCCTCCTCTATCAACAAATAAATCAATGCATCCACAAGATCCAAGACATCAATTTTCCTTCAAATTCCAAGAGACTATGTATTACTTCAAAGAGTCATCAAATGCAAACAATACAATGAGTTCATATGCAGTATTTATGCTGCAAATGAGGAGGTGAAGGGTTAGAATAGGGTTTTAGTATCATTAATTACAGAGTAAATGCATTCTTAACCTTGAAAACCATGCAACGCATAAGGTAGGAATATCTGCAGCTACTTCTCTGTTTCAATAACTCAGTCTTAACTTCTTAAGGAAAAATAGGAGAAATGTTTGACTTTTAAGGCCTATAATAACTTTTACAATAACTGCCTTGACAGATATAAAATATCTCTGACTGTGTAATAATTGTCCACTACCTTTATGGATAGGATTTATGCTGTAGGTGGCAGTTTGATCTTTTGAAGGAGTAACTGCTTCTTTGTTGAGTCATCTGAGGCTGTCATTGGGTAAACTATCCCTTTTTAATCATAAAACTTAGTAATTAGGCCTTTGAATCTTGATTTAGCCTTCATATTCTGCCTTACTATCTTTATGACTGTTTTGTTCACTTATCCTTTGTCATTAACCTTGGTCTTTATCCTTTTAATCATTGTCTTAAGGGATAATCCTCTGTGTTTATCCTTTGATCTTGAATTAGCCCTTTAATCCTTATGTTCTTCATTATTTGTTGTTTCTCTGATTTTTTTGTGCTTTCTGTGTGTAGGGATGCGGTCTTCGTGTGCTGGAGGGTTTTATAACCCATCGATGATCATGATTCATCGAGGGTTTTAAGCCTTTATGTAACCCTCTTGGCCTTTTAATGCGAATTCACCTCTTGGATCATCATCTAGAGGATATTTTGATCAGTGTAATGCCTCTATGGGCATATCCTCCATTAAAATATGTAAAACAGAAACAAACATTAGCTGAAAAACCTGCGGGAAGGGTAAAACTGCATTTTTAGGGTTCTGAGGCATTGGGGAGGGGGTGATTTACAGAGGGAGAGAGGATGCAGAGGGAAGGTTCTGTAGGTGGAATCATGGGGAAAATCAAACAGAGGTGAAGAACTTTGAATTCTGGTGCAGAGGTGAAAGGCGGGTTTTAAAACCAGAAATGGTTTATCGCGTGGGTGATAAGCGGTAAGCGGTTTTGAGCTTATCGGACACAATTCCACTAGGCGATCGCCGCGTGTCCAGGGTGAAACCGCCCATTTCGTGCAGGTTGGGGCTGTTAAAGCTCGGCGCAAGAATATGCGCGATATTCGATCTATACCTTTAGATCTTGAGGAGCGAGATCGATGGTGTGGACAAAGTCCGGGAGCAGGGCGCAAGTTCACAGGGTGGAGCCCGCGGACAGATGGCGTGCGGTGAATGGGCAGCAATGTTCAGTGGAAAGTGGGGCCTGACATGCTGACGTGAATACGTTTTTCGAGTAGCGTGGGGTTGTGTTAGCGCGGAATGGATAACGGGAGTGCAATGACTGTTGGATCGGGCTCATGGAGTCAAATCAACGGCGGATGCAGCCCGGGAGAAAATAAGGAGGTGGAGTAAGGTAAAGGGGACCCACCTTAATATTTTTCGAAGGTTGGGGGCTTTATACAAGGTTTTGGGGAGTGTAAAGACAAAAGGGTAGAGGCATAATAAAAAGAGGGAAGGGGGTAGCATATAGCGGAGGGTAGTGGTTTTATGCGAGTGAGGGGCTAAGGCTTAAGCCGAAAAGGGGCTTAAAGGCTTGTTTTATGTAAAAGGACGCTTTTAGCATAAAAACAGAGTTTATGAATAATTAAAGGGTCTGATAGGCTTAGAAGTTAGGTTTTAAACAATGTAAAAAATACTTATACATTGTTTAAGGCCTTTTTAGAAGAAATATTATGAATGAGGGAATTATGAGGGGTTTTCTTTTTAGAAGGGAAAAAAGGGGATGAATGAGGGTGTATGTGAGGTGATGAAATGAGGAAAAATAGGCCCATAAAATGGGGTTCTTCTTTGCAGAAGGATAAAATTTGAGAAGGCAAAAGATAAAGTTTATAGTGAAACAGTTAAATTTAGGATGATGAAGGCAGTGAGATTTCTAGAACTCACAATGTTTCCTTAAATATTGTTTCTAGAAATATAGGATTTATAACTTAGTCATCCTTTGATATCAGCAAAATTTACTGATGACTAACACCCCCAATGACACATCCAACCAATATGTCTCTCCTCCAATCATGTTCCAAACAAAGATAAGAACATCTTCAACATATGAAATCATAATTAAAGGCATGCTAGCTGCCATATGTGGTAAAGGAGAAGGAAAATGGTCCCTCATGTGCAACCAACGCATTTTTACTCCTAACTGCCATAGAATATGTTATAAAAAGTGTTTTTCCCACCACTTGTTTGCTGCCCCATTCTTCTTGCATGCTTGGAAAAGGTGTATGATGGTTGGTGTTAATGTAGCACACCATGAAGAATATAACATCTCCCCAAAATCATTTAGGGAATGGTCAACATTTCCATTTCTCATGGCCCCAAGTAGCCCATGGAGCCCACAAGTTAAGGTGCCCCCTCTTGGAGCAATGCCCTGTACATGAGTGTTAAGAAAATACAAGCATATAGTAAATACATCACTTGATTTGAATTAGTGAGGTAGTTCATGGATGAGCTCCTTCTCACACCCAATGAATAAGGAGTTTGGCAATGATAACTCTTCCCAAGAGCTATGTTCCTCCTCAACTAGCAAATAATCTATGCACTTTCCCATGTGATAGTTCATCTCCTTTTTGAAATCTTCCCACATGAATCCCTCCAGGATGGTACAGTATGTTTTAATAAATCCAGTGGGTTTAGAAAGAAAGATCTCATAGGCTGCAGTAAGTAGTTTATCCTTGAGCTTGGAGTCTCTAGTCAAATAGATCTGATCATGAGAATAAATGACTCCATCAACCATTTTATACCTCCTATCCATCACTTGCCCATCAAGAACCTGTTGGAAATATGATGCAGGATGTTGTCCTTGATGGCAACCCACTGATTGAAGATGAAGACATGTGACTGTTAACATGTGTTTTCCTTGATGGCAATCCACCTGATGAAGTTATGCTTGACTTTATGGACTTGGTAAATGATGCTCGTCGATGTGATGTATTGAGTGTTGTCATGAAAATAACTACTTGATGAAGATGATGAAAACTTACTTGATGAAGTTGTGCTTAAGAGAATGTGTTCCTGATAAAGAAAATATGATATTTCTACAGTGTGTACAGAAGGCTATGAAGAAAGGATTTCAGAATGTACTCAAAGTATGATGAAAAAGAGTATATCTCTTGGTATATGCGGATTGGCCTAGGGGAAGTCGCGTATGCACGCGGAAAAGAACGTGCCAAGTCGCGTATGGGCTAAAGCGCTCAAAAAGTGCAAAACCAAGGGTAACCACCATGGTATTGACCCATGGTATTGGGTAATGATCCGCCTAATTGACCCCGTCCCGGTAGTTTTGGGCTCATGGTATTGTTTTGGCCCATGGTATTGAAAAAGGGGCTCATGGTATTGAAAAAGGATAAACCTATATAAGGAGAACAAATTCATTGTGCATGATATGAGTGTGGGTGCAAGATGTCTGAGCTTGAATGAATACTTCTCAGCTTGAGTACTCTGAGAATGGAAGAAAGGTTACACTTATGAATGATAAGTAGATGTAATTTTTGATGATGAAGAGGATTATGAGCTGATGCTCTTGCTTATTTGCTAGATCTGATTATGAAAGGCTTACATCTGTGATGAGGCGAGCATCTAGGCGAACATCTGTCTGAAGCAAAAGGGTAGATATGAACTGAATATCTGATCTGATGAAGTATGCTGCTCTGTAATGATTGAAAATCTATACGCTACTTCGCCGCGGAGGAAGCGCGTATATACGCGGCTTCAGCGAAGAGAAAGCGCGTATGCGCAATAAAATATACACTGAGGTATACGCTGGTTTGTGTGGACGGAAGCGCGTATATACGCGACATCAGTGAAGGGAAAGCGCGTATTCAAACTAGGGTTTGCTGAAGCAAGGGGTATGAAATATCCGATCTGTTCTGCTATGTTTCTGCTATCAGTTATATTAATCTCTATATTGTAATCTGTTTGTGTAAAAGTATTGAAGGTTGATTTGGAAATGAGTAGTTGTGTGGCTTTCTGAAGTTGTATTTCTAACAAGAGTGGTTGGATCAGGTCTTGAAAATTGATGAAACATGGGTCGAGGTGGTCTTTGAGTTGTAGCCTTCATTCGAGAAATTCGTAGCTCCCTTCGGGCCAGAGGTGTCAGCAGGAAACAGGACCAGTCGTAGCTCCCTTCCAGGAGAAGCTGGTAAACGAGTCACGGGGTCGTAGCTCCCTTCCAGGAGAGGCTGGTAAACGAGCGCAGGTGGGTGCCTGCGTGCTGGTAGAGTCTGCACCAGCACATATGTTGTAAGATGTTTTCTCTATAATAAGATATTGAAGGCTGAGCAACTGCAGCGGTGGTTTTCTCCCGACTTGGGTTTCCACCTAAAAATCCTGGTGTTCATGTGTGATGCTTTGTGTGATGATTTATTCTGTTCTTACTGCACATGTTTAAATGAATAAATGAAGGAATGATTTAAGTGAAGAATTAATGACATAAATAGATATCTGTGTATACGCGAGTTTCGTAAAGGGTATCCGCGTATATACGCAAGTCTGGTTCAGGAAAGTAGCGTATGCGTTTTAGAAGTAAGAAAAAGTGAAAGTTTTGAATATGCAGTAAATACTGATTCACCCCCCCCTCTCAGTATTTTTCCCAACAATTGGTATCAGAGCGGGTCCTTCTGCAGAAGCTTGATCGCTTGAAGGAGATCCGTCACAATGGGAAGTATACATACAAAAGCCTTGCTGAATTTTGGTGCAAAAGTATGGGCTCTCGCAAAAGAATGTGAAAAGGAAAAGGGTACCTTTGTGGATTCTCTAGAAGACAATAATCTTCTTGAAGAAAACATTCAACTCAAAGTTAGCCTAGAAGAAAAGAACATAATCATTGAGACTTTTAAAAATCAGCTTGAAGCAAGAGAAAAACGCATGGAGGATCTAGAATGTGAAGTAGTAAGTCTAAGGAAGGATAATGAGAAATTGAATTCTCTCAATCTCAGATTTGCTAAAAGTTCAGAAACCTTGGATGAAATTATCAAGGTACAACGGTCTCCCTTTGTAAAAACAGGTCTTGGATATACTGGGGAATCTTCTCAGACATCAACACCAAATTCTCTAAAAGCAGCCACCGCTGGTTCTCTACATTCAGCCACTCAGCAAGGAAACAATGGATCTTTACAGGTAAAAAAAGATCACCTCAATTCAAGAAACACTAACAGGGAGATCTTTCAAAATGGCGACAACCAACAGGTAAAGTCTAATAGAAGATTTCAAGATCACAGAAATTTCTACTTCAATGGACAATGTTTCACATGTCACAACTTTGGTCATAAAGCTATTCAATGTGTTGCTTATAAAACCATCATGACCAGAGAAGCAAGAAAGATAAGGATGGATGATGAACCAAAGAAGAACACCTATAACAATTTTTCTCCTCTTCAAAATGAAGTTGAATGTACTTATTGCAATAACTTTGGTCATGAAGATTCTGAATGCAGGAGCAAGGTCCAGCCAAAAGAGCATGTTCCCTCAAGCTCTAAAGTATGGAAAAAGAAAGAAATACCGGTTGAAAATTGTGGGATAGCGTTATTTGCAGAGGGTGAAGAGAATCAATGGTACATTGATAGTGGGTGCTCAAGACACATGACAGGTGACAAAAGCAAACTTCATACTTATAATGCTCTAGAAAAGGAAAAGAAAGTTACATTTGGAAATGATACTCCTGCTGTAATTAAAGGAAAAGGGTCAATATTTCTAAAAGAAAAGGTGAAGGCTAAAGATGTCATGTATGTGGATGGATTAAGGCATAACCTGTTAAGTGTTAGTCAAATGTGTGATCAAGGAGCAGAAGTGGTCTTCAGTTCCAAAGAATGTGTGGTTCGTGATCTTGATATAGGTAAAATCATTATAAAAGGAAAAATAAATCCAGGCAACCTGTATGTACTCAACGGCATAGATCAATGTTACTTGAGCAAACCTTCAGAAAATTGGCTATGGCATAGAAGGCTGGGGCATCTGAGTTTCTCTCAAATCAACAAAGCATGCAGACTTCAAGCTGTTCGTGATCTTCCCAAGATCAATCTTCCAGAAAGTACCATATGCAAATCTTGTCAATTTGGTAAGCAGACCAGAGTCCGATTTAATGACAAAGAAGGTTCATCAAGTAAGCCTCTTGAACTCATTCATACTGACATCTGTGGACCTATGAGGAAAAAGTCATTACGTGGGGAAGAATACTATATCCTATTTATTGATGACTACTCCAGAATGTGTGAGATTGCGTTTATTAAACACAAAGATGAAGCTTTTGAAAAATTTCAGAAGTTCAAAGCACTAGTAGAAAATGAATTGGATTCAAAAATCAAGTGTCTTAGATCTGATCGAGGAGGAGAATATTCGTCAAATGAATTCTTTGAATTTTGTGAACAACATGGCATCAAAAGACAATTCTCTGTAGCAGGCACCCCACAACAAAATGGTGTAGTAGAAAGAATGAATAGAACAATTGTTCAAATGGCCAGAGCTATGCTTGCTGACTCTAATGTTCCTAACATGTTCTGGAGTGAAGCAGCACGTGCAGCAGTTAACATTCTCAACAAGGCTCATGTCCGGGTAAACAGTGATAAAACTCCATATGAACTCTGGTATGACAAATCTCCCACTGTAAAGCATTTTAAAGTTTTTGGAAGTAGATGCTTTATCAAAAATAATGATGAAAAACTTGGCAAGTTTGACCCTAGATCAGATGAAGGGATACTTCTTGGCTACACATCTTCAAGCAAAGCATTCACATGTTACAATAAGAGGCTTCAAAAGGTTGTTGAATGTATTGATGTTGTTATTGATGAGTCTCCTGCAGCTCCTAAAGAAGAAAAACAAACAACAAAAGAAGATGATAGCGACATATGGCCTTCTACATCAGATGGAAATGATATAGACAGTGAATCCAATGAAGAACCTGAAAATGATCTATCTGAAAAAGCTCCATCCATATACGTTCAAAAGAATCATCCTGAATCTCAAATTATGGGAGACAAGGAATCAGGTGTACGAACAAGGAGAACTTTTGTGGGATCTTCTATTCATCAGGCACTTCTATCCACAATTGAACCACTCAATGTCAATCAAGCTAGCAGAGATGAATGTTGGAACCAAGCCATGAATGAAGAGATTGATCAAATTGAAAAGAATGAAACTTGGGATTTGGTACGAAGACCACATGATAAAAATGTCATTGGAACTAAATGGATCTTCAAGAACAAGTTAAATGAGAATGGGGATGTTGTAAGAAACAAAGCTAGACTAGTTTGCAAAGGGTATACTCAACAAGAAGGTATAGACTTTGAAGAAACTTTTGCTCCTGTAGCTAGACTTGAAGCTATAAGAATGTTTCTTGCTTTCTCAAGCTATCAACGAATCAAAGTTTATCAAATGGATGTTAAGTCTGCTTTTCTTAATGGTGACCTAGAAGAAGAAGTATATATAGAACAACCGGAAGGATTCATTTTGGGAAATGATGCAAATCTTGTTTGTAGACTTGAAAAGGCTCTGTATGGACTCAAACAAGCTCCAAGGGCTTGGTATTATCGTCTTGACAAATATCTTCATCAACAAGGATTTTCAAAGGGGTCTGCTGATATCAACTTATACACAAAAGTTGAAAATGATAAACTATTGATTGTAGTTGTATATGTTGATGATATCATTTTTGGGAGTAACGAAGAATCTATGAGTCAAAAATTTGCTTCTGTCATGCAGCAAGAATTTGAAATGTCTTTACTTGGGGAACTAACTTTTTTTCTTGGCTTGCAAGTGCATCAATCTACAGATGGTATATTTCTATCACAAGAAAAATATCTTAAGCAAATTCTGAAGAAGTATGGCATGGAAGAATGCAAACCTGTAAGTACACCAATGATAACCGGATGCAGTCTCAGTTCTAATGATGATTCTCCCACTGTGAATCAACCAGAATACAGATCGATGATTGTAAGTCTACTTTATCTCACTGGGACCAGACCAGACATTATGCATGCTGTTGGGATTGTTGGACGATTCCAAGCTAATCCAAAAGAGTCTCACCTTCAGGCTGTCAAAAGGATACTCAAATATCTACAAGGAACTCAAGACTTTGGTCTATGGTATCCAAAGGATGCTGATCTTACTCTTCATGCTTACACTGATGCAGATTGGGCTGGAAGTGTTGATGATCGGAAAAGCACTAGTGGTGGTGCATTTTACATGGGGCCCTGGTTAGTATCTTGGTTCAGCAAGAAGCAAAATTCTATTGCCTTATCAACAGCTGAAGCAGAGTATGTAGCTGCCGCATCTTGTTGCACTCAACTCCTATGGATGATGCAAAACTTGCAAGATTTTCAAATCAAATGTGCAACTCCTATCTCCATTATGTGTGATAATACAAGTGCCATCAGTATCTCAAAGAATCCTGTTATGCATTCGAAGACCAAGCACATTCCCATCAAGTATCATTTCTTACGTGAACAAGTGCTTGAGCAAACGGTGAAGTTGGAGTATGTTCCCTCCAAAGAACAAGTTGCCGATATCTTTACCAAACCTCTGCCCAGGGAAGCGTTTCTCGAGCATCTAAGACAGAGCCGGGAGTTCTCTCTCGCGCTCAAAAAAAAAATGCATACTTCCAGAAGATGGCTTGGGATACGCGGGTTTCCTGAAACACAGTCGCGTATGTACGCGAGTTACTGCACATAAAACCACGTATGTTTGGTTGCCGACAATTTTTTGGTTGGTTCAGCATTCTTCAGCACAGCTGCAGTGCTGTCTGGTATCTCTGACACTGTTTTGGTATCTCTGGTGGTGTTCCAGTTCTCATAATTCTGTTTCTAATGTTTTGATGAAGATGCCTTGATGATTTGTTGGTGAAAGTGTTCAGGATGCACAAACTAAGGGGGAGCCTTAGTCATATGAAAAGGATGCATGGATGCACAAATTCAGGGGGAGCATTAGCGTTGCTGAGTATAATGCATTGTTGGCATTATGATGGTTCTGTTATATGATCTCTCTTGAGGTCTTCTTGGTATTGGTCATGAAAAGTCATATTTGTACTTTGATGAAAAGGTCTGATTGAGACCCATGATGTAAATTGTATTATTCAGTCATGTAAGGACTTGTCAAATTTGTAAACCCACTTGGTTGGGTAGCTGAGTCAATTTTTGTAAACCCACTTGGTTGGGTAGCCTAGTCAAATTTGTAACTTGTAAACCCACTGTTGGGTGGCTGAGTCTTGTAAATCCACTTGGATGGATAATTGATGTAAGTATGAGTCTTTTGTGATAGGAAGTTCATAGAGTCATGTACTTCATGGAAAAATATGTTTGAAGATTCATCATGAACTCAGGGGGAGCTTGGTCACTTCAGTATACATCAGATCTGCAGAACGCCTCTTCTACATGAGGAGAATAGGGGGAGAGTGTTTTGGTTTTGATTCGCCCTTTGCCCTTGATGTCAAAGGGGGAGAGTGACATGGTGTTTGAATGAAGAGAAGATAATGATGTCAAATTCTGGGGAGAGTGACATGGTATCTATCTCGCTGATGGTAACCAAACACCATCGTGGTCGCCATCAAGTCCAAAGGGGGAGATTGTTGGAAATATGATGCAGATGTTGTCCTCGATGGCAACCCACCATTGAAGATGAAGACATGTGACTGTTGACATGTGTTGTCCTTGATGGTAATCCACCTGATGAAGTTATGCTTGACTTGATGGACTTGGTAAATGATGTAAATCTGATGTGATATGTTGTTGAGTGTTGTCCTTGAAAGGCAACCCACTTGGTGAAGATGATGAAAACTTACTTGATGAAGTTGTGCTTAAGAGAATGTGTTCCTGATGAAGAAAATACGATGTTTCTACAGTGTGTACAGAAGGCTATGAAGAAAGGATTTCAGAATGTACTCAAAGTATGATGAAAAAGAGTATGTCTCTTGGTATACGCGGATTGGCCTAGGGGAAGTCGCGTATGCACGCGGAAAAGAACGTGCCAAGTCACGTATGGGCTAAAGCGCTCAAAAAGTGCAAAACCAAGGGTAACCACCATGGTATTGACCCATGGTATTGGGTAATGATCCGCCTAATTGACCCCGTCCAGGTAGTTTTGGGCTCATGGTATTGTTTTGGCCCATGGTATTGAAAAAGGGGCTCATGGTATTGAAAAAGGATAAACCTATATAAGGAGAAGAAATTCATTGTGCAAAATGTGTGTGTGGGAGCAATATGTCTGAGCTTGAATGAATACTTCTCTCTGAAGTATATCTGAATGGAAAGGGTTACACTTGAATGATAAATCTGAATGTATGATGCACCAATGATGAAGAAGGGGATCTAGATCTGAATTGCTCTTGTATTTGCTAGATCTGATTATGGAAGGCTTAGATCTGTGATGAGGCGAGCATCTAGGCGAACATCTGTCTGAAGCAAAAGGGTAGATCTGAACTGAATATCTGATCTGATGAAGTATGCTGCTATGTAATGATTGAAGATCTATACGCTACTTCACCGCGGAGGAAGCGCGTATATACGCGGCTTCAGCGAAGAGAAAGCGCGTATGCGCAATAAAATATACACTGAGGTATACGCTGGTTTGTGTGGACGGAAGCGCGTATATACGCGACATCAATGAAGTAAAAGCGCGTATGCAAACTAGGGTTTGCTGAAGCAAGGGGTATGAAATATCTGATCTGTTCTGCTGTGTTTCTGCTATCTGATCTGTGTTGATATGTATCTGTTGATGATGTATGTTTGTACTTAAAAGTATGGAAAGGGTTCGATCTGGAAATATGATGAATTGTGGCCCGCAAGTTGTGTTCTATTGAAGTGGTTGGATCCAGTGTGAAAATTGATGAAACGTGGTCCAAGGTGGTGCTGAGGGTTGTAGCCTTCAGTCAGGGGGTCGTAGCTCCCTTCCAGGTGAGGCTGGTAAACGAGATCGGGGGGTCGTAGCTCCCTTCCAGGAGAGGCTGGTAAACGAGTCAGGGGGTCGGAGCTCCCTTCCAGGAGAGGCTGGTAAACGAGCGCAGGTGGGTGCCTGCGTGCTGGTAGAGTCTACACCAGCACATATGTTGTAAGATGTTTTCTCTATAATAAAATATTGAAGGCTGAGCAACTGCAGCGGTGGTTTTCTCCCGACTTGGGTTTCCACCTAAAAATCCTGGTGTTCATGTGTGATGCTTTGTGTGATGATTTATTCTGTTCTTACTGCACATGTTTACTGCTTATTGAATATCTAATGAATAAATGAAGGAATGATTTAAGTGAAGAATTAATGACATAAATAGATATCTGTGTATACGCGAGTTTCATAAAGGGTATCCGCGTATATACGCAAGTCTGGTTCAGGAAAGTAGCGTATGCGTTTTAGAAGCAAGAAAAAGTGAAAGTTTTGAATATGTAGTAAATACTGATTCACCCCCCCCTCTTAGTATTTTTCCCAACAATTGGTATCAAAGCAGGTCCTTCTGCAGAAGCTTGATCGCTTGAAGGAGATCCGTCACAATGGGAAGTATACATACAAAAGCTTTGTTGAATTTTGGTGCAAAAGTATGGGCTCTCGCAAAAGAATGTGAAAAAGAAAAGGGTACCTTTGTGGATTCTCTAGAAGACAATAATCTTCTTGAAGAAAACATTCAACTCAAAGTAAGCCTAGAAGAAAAGAACATAATCATTGAGACTTTTAAAAATCAGCTTGAAGCAAGAGAAAAACGCCTGGAGGATCTAGAATGTGAAGTAGTAAGTCTAAGGAAGGATAATGAGAAATTGAATTCTCTCAATCTCAGATTTGCTAAAAGTTCAGAAACCTTGGATGAAATTATCAAGGTACAACGATCTCCCTTTATAAAAACAGGTCTTGGATATACTGGGGAATCTTCTCAGACATCAACACCAAATTCTCTAAAAGCAGCCACCGCTGGTTCTCTACATTCAGCCACTCAGCAAGGGAACAATGGATCTTTACAGGTAAAGCAAGATCACCTCAATTCAAGAAACACTAACAGGGAGATCTTTCAAAATGGCTACAACCAACAGGTAAAGTCTAATAGAAGATTTCATGATCACAAAAATTTCTACTTCAATGGACAATGTTTCACATGTCACAACTTTGGTCATAAAGCTGTTCAATGTGTTGCATATAAAACCATCATGACCAGAGAAGCAAGTAAGATAAGGATGGATGATGAACCAAAGAAGAACACCTATAACAATTTTTCTCCTCTTCAAAATGAAGTTGAATGTACTTATTGCAATAACTTTGGTCATGAAGATTTTGAATGCAGGAGCAAGGTCCAGCCAAAAGAGCATGTTCCCTCAAGCTCTAAAGTGTGGAAAAGGAAAGAAATACCGGTTGAAAATTGTGGGATAGCGTTATTTGCAGAGGGTGAAGAGAATCAATGGTACATTGATAGCGGGTGTTCAAGACACATGACAGGTGAGAAAAGCAAACTGCATACTTATAATGCTCTAGAGAAGGAAAAGAAAGTTACTTTTGGAAATGATACTCCTACTGTTATTAAAGGAAAAGGGTCAGTATTTCTAAAAGAAAAAGTGAAGGCTAAAGATGTCATGTATGTGGATGGATTAAGGCATAACCTATTGAGTGTTAGTCAAATGTGTGATCAAGGAGCAGAAGTGGTCTTCAGTTCCAAAGAATGTGTGGTTCGTGATCTTGATACAGGTAAAATCATTATAAAAGGAAAAAGAAATCCAAGCAACATGTATGTACTCAACGGCATAGAACAATGTTACTTAAGCAAATCATCAGAAAATTGGCTATGGCATCGAAGACTGGGACATCTGAGTTTCTCTCAAATCAACAAAGCAAGCAAACTTCAAGCTGTTCGTGATCTTCCGAAGATCAATCTTCCAGAAAGTACCATATGCAAATCATGTCAATTTGGTAAGCAGACCAGAGTCCGATTTAAAGCCAAAGAAGGTTCATCAAGTAAGCCTCTTGAACTCATTCATACTGACATTTGTGGACCTATGAGGAAAAAGTCATTACGTGGGGAAGAATACTATATCCTATTTATTGATGACTACTCCAGAATGTGTGAGATCGCGTTTATTAAACACAAAGATGAAGCCTTTGAAAAATTTCAGAAGTACAAAGCACTAGTAGAAAATGAATTGGATTCAAAAATCAAGTGTCTTAGATCTGATCGAGGAGGAGAATATTCATCAAATGAATTCTTTGAATTTTGTGAACAACATGGCATTAAAAGACAGTTCTCTGTAGCAGGCACTCCACAACAAAATGGTGTAGCAGAAAGAATGAATAGAACAATTGTTCAAATGGCCAGAGCTATGCTTACTGAATATAATGTTCCTAACATGTTTTGGAGTGAAGCAGCTCGTGCAGCAGTTAACATTCTCAACAAGGCTCATGTTCGGGTAAACAGTGATAAAACTCCATATGAACTCTGGTATGGCAAATCTCCCACTGTAAAGCATTTTAAAGTTTTTGGAAGCAAATGCTTTATCAAAAATAATGATGAAAAGCTTGGCAAGTTTGAACCTAGATCAGATGAAGGAATATTTCTTGGTTACACATCTTCAAGCAAAGCATACAAATGTTATAATGAAAGGCTTCAAAAGATTGTTGAATGTATTGATGTTGTTATTGATGAGTCTCCTGCAGCCCCTAAAGAGGAAAAACAAACAACTCAAGAAGATGATGATGATATATTTCCTTCTACATCAGATGGAAATGATATAGACAGTGGATCCAATGAAGAACCTGAAAATGATCTATCTGAAAAAGCTCCATCCAGATATGTTCAAAAGAATCATCCTGAATCTCAAATTTTGGGAGACAAGGAATCAAGTGTACGAACAAGGAGAACTCTTGCGGGATCTTCTAGTAATTTGGCACTTCTATCCACAATTGAACCACACAATGTCAATGAAGCTAGCAAATATGAATGTTGGAATAATGCCATGGATGAAGAAATTGAGCAAATTGAAAAGAATGATACTTGGGATTTGGTACCAAGACCTCATGATAAAAATGTCATTGGAACTAAATGGATCTTCAAGAACAAGTTAAATGAGAATGGGGATGTTGTAAGAAACAAAGCTAGACTGGTTTGCAAAGGGTATACTCAACAAGAATGTATAGACTTTGAAGAAACTTTTGCTCCTGTAGCTAGACTTGAAGCCATAAGAATGTTTCTTGCTTTCTCAAGCTATCAACGAATCAAAGTTTATCAAATGGATGTTAAGTCTTCTTTTCTTAATGGTGATCTAGAAGAAGAAGTATATATAGAACAACCGAAAGGATTCATTTTGGGAAATGATGCAAATCTTGTTTGTAGACTTAAAAAGGCTCTGTATGGACTCAAACAAGCTCCAAGGGCTTGGTATTATCGTCTTGACAAATATCTTCATCAACAAGGATTTTCAAAGGGGTCTGCTGATAGCAACTTATACACAAAAGTTGAAAATGATAAACTATTGATTGTAGGTGTATATGTTGATGATATCATTTTTGGGAGCAACGAAGAATCTATGAGTCAAAAATTTGCTTCTGTCATGCAGCAAGAATTTGAAATGTCTTTACTTGGGGAACTAACATTCTTTCTTGGCTTGCAAGTGCATCAATCTGCAGATGGTATATTTCTATCACAAGCAAAATATCTTAAGCAAATTCTGAAGAAGTATGGCATGGAATAATGCAAACCTGTAAGTACACCAATGATAACAGGATGCAGTCTCAGTTCTAATGATGATTCTCCCACTGTGAATCAACCAGAATACAGATCGATGATTGGAAGTCTACTTTATCTCACTGGGACCAGACCAGACATTATGCATGGTGTTGGGATTGTTGGACGATTCCAAGCTAATCCAAAAGAGTCTCACCTTCAGGCTGTCAAAAGGATATTCAAATATCTACAAGGAACTCAAGACTTTGTTCTATGGTATCCAAAGGATGCTGATCTTACTCTTCATGCTTACACTGATGCAGATTGGGCTGGAAGTGTTGATGATCGGAAAAGCACTAGTGGTGGTGCATTTTACATGGGGCCCCGGTTAGTATCTTGGTTCAGCAAGAAGAAAAATTCTATTGCCTTATCAACAGCTGAAGCAGAGTATGTAGCTGCCGCATCTTGTTGCACTAAACTCCTATGGATGATGCAAACCTTGCAAGATTTTCAAATCAAATGTGCAACTCCTATCTCCATTATGTGTGATAATACAAGTGCCATCAGTATTTCAAAGAATCCTGTTATGCATTCAAAGACCAAGCACATTCCCATCAAGTATCATTTCTTACGTGAACAAGTGCTTGAACAAAAGGTGAAGTTGGAGTATGTTACCTCCAAAGAACAAGCTGCTGATATCTTTACCAAACCTCTGCCCAAGGAAGCATTCGAGCATCTAAGACAGAAGCTGGGAGTGGTCTCTGCCAGTCAAAAGAAAAAATCTGCATAATTTTTAGAAGATGGCTTGGGATACGCGGGTTTCCTGAAACACAGTCGCGTATGTACGCGAGTTCCTGCACATAAAACCGCGTATGTTTGGTTGCTGACAATTTTTTGGTTGGTTCAGCATTCTTCAGCACAGCTGCAGTGCTGTTTGGTATCTCTGGTGGTGTTCCAGTTCTCATAAATCTGTTTCTAATGTTTTGATGAAGATGCCTTGATGATTTGTTGGTGAAAATGTTCAGGATGCACAAACTAAGGGGGAGCCTTAGTCATATGAAAAGGATGCATGGATGCACAGATTCAGGGGGAGCATTAGTTTTTGCTGAGTATAATGCATTGCTGGCATTATGGTGGTTCTGATATATGATCTCTCTTGAGGTTTTTTTTTGGTATTAATTATGAAAATTCATATTTGTATTTTGATGAAAAGGTCTGGTTGAGACCCATGTTGTAAAATTGTAATATTCAGTCATGTAAGGACTTGTCAATTTTGTAAACCCACTTGGTTGGGTAGCTGAGTCAATTTTTGTAAACCCACTTGGTTGGGTAGCTGAGTCAAATTTGTAAACCCACTTGGTTGGGTAGTTGAGTCTCATATGTAAATCCACTTGGATGGATAATCGATGTAAGTATGAGTCTTTGGTGATAGGAAGTTCATAGAGTCATGTACTTCATTGGCAAATATGTTTGAAGAATCAGCATTAACTCAGGGGGAGCTTGGCCACTTCAGCACATATCAGATCTGCAGAATGTTTCTTCCACATGAGGAGAAAAGGGGGAGAGTGTTGGTTTTTGATCCGCCCTTTGCCCTTGATGTCAAAGGGGGAGAGTGACATGGTGTTTGAATGAAGAGAAGATAATGATGTCAAATTTTTGGGAGAGTGACATGGTATCTATCTGCTATGGTAACCAAACACCATCGTGGTTGCCATCAAGTCCAAAGGGGGAGATTGTTGGAAATATGATGCAGGATGTTGTCCTTGATGGCAACCCACTGATTGAAGATGAAGACATGTGACTGTTAACATGTGTTGTCCTTGATGGCAATCCACCTGATGAAGTTATGCTTGACTTTATGGACTTGGTAAATGATGTAAATCTGATGTGATATGTTGCTGAGTGTTGTCCTTGAAAGGCAACCCACTTGATGAAGATGATGAAAACTTACTTGATGAAGTTGTGCTTAAGAGAATGTGTTCCTGATGTTTCTACAGTGTGTACAGAAGGCTATGAAGAAAGGATTTCATAATGTACTCAAAGTATGATGAAAAAGAGTATGTCTCTTGGTATACGCGGATTGGCCTAGGGGAAGTCGCGTATGCACGCGGAAAAGAACGTGCCAAGTCGTGTATGGGCTAAAGCGCTCTAAAAGTGCAAAACCAGGGGTAATCACCATGGTATTGACCCATTGTATTGGGTAATGATCCGCCTAATTGACCCCGTCTAATGTAGTTTTGGGCTCATGGTATTGATTTGGCTCATGGTATTGAAAAGGATAAACCTATATAAGGAGAAGAAATTCATTGTGCAAATCATGAGTGTGGGTGCAAGAGGTCTGAGATTGAATGAATACTTCTCTCTGAAGTATATCTGAATGGAAAGGGTTACACTTGAATGATAAATCTGAATGTATGATGCACCAATGATGAAGAAGGGGATCTAGATCTGAATTGCCCTTGTATTTTCTAGATCTGATTATGGAAGGCTTAGATCCGTGATGAGGCGAGCATCCAGGTGAACATATGTCTGAAGCAAAAGGGTAGATCTGAACTGAATATCTGATCTGATGAAGTATGCTGCTCTGTAATGATTGAAGATCTATACGCTACTTCGCCGCGGAGGAAGCGCGTATATACGCAGCTTCAGCGAAGAGAAAGCGCGTATGCGCAATAAAATATACACTGAGGTATACGCCGGTTTGTGTGGACGGAAGCGCGTATATACGTGAAATCAGTGAAGTAAAAGAGCGTATGCAAACTAGGGTTTGCTGAAGCAAGGGGTATGAAATATCTGAGCTGTTCTGCTGTGTTTATGCTATCTGATCTGTGTTGATATGTATCTGTTGATGATGTATGGTTGTGCTTAAAAGTATGGAAAGGGTCCAGTATGAAAATATGATGAAATGTATTCGTGTTGTGTTCTATTGAAGTGGTTGATCCGTGTGAAAATTCGATGAAACGTGGTCCAAGGTGGTGCCGAGGGTTGTAGCTCTACTGTCGAGCTCCTCTGTGTGAGGGTCAGAACGAGAACTAGTCGTAGCTCCTTCCGAAGAGGCCAGAATGACGTTGGGAGCTCCCTTCCAGAGGTCAGGTAAACGAGCGCATGTAGCTCGCGTGTCGGTCAAGTCTCCATGCGCCAAAGACATATGTTGTAAGATGTTTTCTCTATAATAAAATATTGAAGGTCATAACCTGTACTGGTGGTTTTCTCCGACTTGGGTTTCCCACCTAAAAATCCTGGTGTTCATGTGTGATGCTTTGTGTGATGATTTATTCTGTTCTTACTGCACATGTTTACTGCTTATTGAATATCTAATGAATAAATGAAGGAATGATTTAAGTGAAGAATTAATGACATAAATAGATATATGTGTATACGCGAGTTTCATAAAGGGTATCCGCGTATATACGCAAGTCTGGTTCAGGAAAGTAGCATATGCGTTTTAGAAGCAAGAAAAAGTGAAAGTTTTGAATATGTAGTAAATACTGATTCACCCCCCCCTCTCAGTATTTTTCCCAACAGAACCTTTCATGTGAAGAGTTTCTTGGAATATTCCATCAAGAATTGGGATTCCCAATATGGATCTAGGCTTCCCAACAATGACCGCTCTTGTTCTGTTCTATATATGCGTTACCCTGGCAGAAATAGGTTTAATTTAGGTCTTTGTACTTCTTCCATATTTTTCTTCCCCTCTGAGCTGATGAGGAGGTATTTTGACCCTAATAGATCTTGCTCAAGACAAGATTAAAGTAGGTGGAAGTCAACCTCCCCTTGGAAAGTTTTTTCCTTCCAAAACCTCCTTAATTTGGCCCATGCATGCAAGAGTGTTGATATCCTCTTGTCATGTTTAGAAATATTTCTTGTGTGTCTAAATATCATTGGCTGCTCAAAAGATATGGAGTGGCCATTTGATATCATTCTCATGTCATCATATTTTTCTAAATCCTCTTTTTCCAGCACAAATAGCTAAGTGGGAGATAGAAATGTCCATTCCAAAAAATTGCTTACCTCTCCTTTGATCCCATCAAAGATTCTCTGCGCTGTGCTAGATTCTCCCAAGGCTCCTTCCTTATCCAAATATCTCATTGGTGCAACAAGTTGAGAGAACACTTTATTCATCTTCTCATCAGGGGGTCTCCCTGGTGGAATGCCTTTGTGCAAAGAGACATCAAGGCATAGAGCAAGATATATATGTGTATGGAATGATTTTTCCTTGCCTTCTTTGCCCAAATCCTCCTACCTCTTTTGTGCATAAAACTTCTGGAATAGAGAGGGGTGTGTGCTGCTCATCATATGATGCTTTCCCTCCCCTTTATCTCCTCCCACCTTCAATATGTCACCTTTTTCCAATGATGGAAAATGATGCATATGGATTGTGCCATGATCTCCATATGTGAGATTATTTGGAACTCCTTGCAAGAGTGGAATATTTTCTCTCCTTGGAGAAATTGCCCCATCTTCCTCTTCATGAGGTACTGGATGTGCTCTTGATATGACAACTCTCTTACCTCCAACCTTCTCTTCCTCCTCATCAATAGTTGAGAATGCCTCATCAACAATGAGAGACCTTAGATCTTCGTCTTCCCTTGAAGGAGGAGTACCAATGTATTTATCTTGAGAAGAGATAAGAGAGCTCATCATTCAATGGGGACTTGGAACTTGACAAGGTATACAAGTTTTCACCCCTTCAATGGTTTTTTGAAATGGAGTTGGTCTTATGGATCCTTCCATCCCATGCAAAGGTTTTGTTTGTTTTGGTTTTGATTAGCTCCATAGAAGGCGTTTCATAAAAATGTTCATCAAACCTTTCCACTACTCCTCTAATGAAATTTTCATAAGTAGATGTATTTGAATTATTTAAGGAAAAGGATTCAAAAAACAACCAAGCATAAACCTTACCTTCAAAATGTAGCGCTCCTAATTTAATGGCTTCATCTTCAGAAACTTGATGTTGTTGCACATAGGTGTTTAGCTCCTCCACCCTATTAGTGTCAGTCTAGTCTTACTGCCATCAGTGATCAAAACTACTATTTTTGCATTTGCATATTAGGAGTCTCATACCGAATAAATTTCATCATTCCGCTAGGTCATGGATTCATTGATGGTAGTAAATTTTGATCAGTTTTCCCTCATGAGGTACTTGCTGATTCTCCTCTCTATGGTCTTCAGTCATTAGTCACTTTTATTCTCAAAATAATGTCAGTAGGTCATAGGATGGGTCTCATTAGTTTCTAGGGTCTCACCATGGTCAAATTAATGGGTCAAATGTCAATAAAAATGAGCAAGGTCATGAGGAAGTGAAATAAACTCAAAGTCACAGCACTTGGAAGATCAAAGATATATGTTATCTAGTTTGATGTAATTTTCACCACAAAAATATGTTCTGAGATGAAAATATGACATTTTTCCTTTATGATTATTCATTATGTAATTTTATATCATCATATGTAATAATTCACAATTCATAAAGCTGTCATCTTCACAAAGTCACCACCCTACTTTAGAAGATTTTTCCACAGCATGTTTAGTGCCAAATCATCTTCGAAGAAAATCCATCAGAAAGAGTCCAGAAAGAGCTTTCCAATGGTATACCGCACTCTTAAAACTGACTTCTGGATTGAAATATATGCTTAAGTGAAGTATAGGTCCCTTATATCCTCATGTAATCCCTGCTTCCCATTTTCCCTTAGACTTTATGTTTAAAGTTTAATGTTTTCTTATAAAATCCATTTTTCCCCCCTTCCGATTAAATAATCACATTATTTGATCATTTAAAACACATATGCGATTACAACCACTTCCCCACCATACTTTGTAATAAACTATATAATAAAGTTTATACTATAAATCCCGCCGACTTTCCAATCGCATCGCAAAAGTCTTGCACCCGACCCGATCGCACCTTCGATCCAATCACAGCGATCAATCGTGCATCCCATTTACCCATCGCTGATTACTTTTACCCGATGCGATTGATCACTCATCGCAACTGGCAATTCTTCATGTGACACACCTCCCCGATCCTCCCGATCCCGATTGCGATTGGCACTTGCGATTGGTACCAGCGCAATGTATATTTTCAAATGTTTTATTATATGATTGCATTCCCCCTCCCACCCCTTCCGTTTCTGATTGTGATGTGGGTCCCGCCTCCTTTCCTCCACTCCTATCCATTTTAAAGATTAATTTTTCCCTTCACAAAGCATATAATTTCGTTTTAGTTTTATTTTGAACAACATTTTATTTAAAAAGTCAGTTTTCTCCAAAATAATAAAGGAAATCAAAGCGATAGTCAAAGGCCGAGAAAGCTTATTTAAAAACAAATATTTTTACAACAGCAGCAAAGTAGGAAATTTTCCTTTGGATTTCCTATTTTTCCTTCATACAACATAAAAGCGAAATCTCCAAGAGGTCAAAAAAGTCTCGCTGTCCCTCATTTTCAAGGGCAGATTGTTGTATTTCTTTTCTATCATTGTACTTAAGTTTTTGAGTTGTTAGAACAGTTCCCTTTTTCTGTGGATCCATGTTCCGAAATTTCATCTTATTTATTGTAATTTTAAATCATTAGTAATGGGGATGCAATTCAGCAGTAGGGGAATAGTGTGGAAGAAACTTTTTGAGCTCCATTGTACAGTTTGACAAGGATTAATAAGAGATGCAGCTCTGATTTGTGGGATCAATGTGGTATGAGATTTAGCATTTTTTTTTCTCCTTTGTTTCATATGTGAATTGTTATGTGTTCCATTTCATCTATAAACATTTCTTTTGAATGCTTTCAAGATAGAAAGGTAGGATCCATTTTTTTATGCTCTGCCTTGGGAAACCATTCATACTCTTGTGTTTTTCTTCTTTTTGAAAAGGATCCATTTATTGTGCCCTTTTGAACTCCTCACCAGTATTTCCATCCCGTCCTTATTTAATTTTAATTGCTAAAATTTCTTGCCTATCTTGCCCCATGAAATACCCTATGTCCTAATCTAATCCCCAGTTTCAACTGTCCCATTTTGTCCCACACATCCTTGAAATTTCATTCATTTTATTAAAACCTTTTTCCCATCATTTTACCTAGCCTAATATCAGTCCACTATTGTTTTTTTATCGAATATATATTTTTACGGAGAGATCCCTCTCCTGTCCTTGTAGGGATAACTAAAAGGCTGAGCGTGGTTTAGTTGTTACCCTGTTTTCCCCTTTTCATCCTGGGGTTCAATTCGGGTGCTAACATCTCTGGCGACCATACTGGGGAGAGAAACATTATTTCATGGCAAAAAATTATTAAGAGCGTTGTTGGAAGAGAACATAACTACAACAACTTATTGCAGTCATATATTTCTGGTAAAAGAGCATAAATATTAGATCACCCCAGTAAAACGTTTTCTTGTAAATGATTTTCAGAGTCTGTTAGGCTGAAAATAATTTTTTGTATAGTAGAATATTTATACACACTGGCTTCAAGAATATACACCAGGGCTAATCCAAATCCAAATCCTCCCCCTGTGTTTGAAAATCCAAATCTTATCCCAAGAATTGTCAGAAGACAAGAAGGATCATTAAGTCCCAAACCTGTCTTCAGATCCTACACTTGGACCAGGGAGTGGTTTTTTGTAGAAGATCTTTCCTTTGATGAGAATTTTGATCTTTATTTATTTAGGAATAAGTCTGAAACCGACATTGATGATACCATTTTAGATTCTGAGTTCCTTATAGATATTGAAGTCCAAAGAGAAAATTCCTCCATTGATGATTACATTTTGAATTCTCCTCAGTCCATCAATGTAGCTAATACTCCTGAGCCTTCAGAATCATCAGGAAAAACCTTTCCTCCTCCCAATTCATTAGCATTCCCATGAGTCAATTTCCAATTGTCATCTCCTCCATCAACACCTCCCTCAAATCCTACAAATCTTGTTGTAAATCCACCTAGAGCCATGGCTACCAGGTATGCACCCCTGGTTTTACCTCAGGTTCTCAATGATATGCCTACTGAATATCAAAGAAAAATTCCCATATTTGATGCCACTCAGAGCATTATAGCCCAGCAGCACGTTGATAAAATGAATGACTTTTTTTATTTACATGAGGTAGAAGCAGAGAATGTAACAACCAGGCTGTTTGTTCAAATCTTCAGAGGTGAAGTCAGAAAATGGTTTAGAGCCTTACCACCAGGCTCAATTCACACTTTACCAGAGTTTCACACATAGTTTTTAGACCAGTGGGAGGTAAAAAAGAACCCACTCCAAATTCTGTTTGAATACGGGAATATTAAAAGAAATGTGGGTGAAACTATGAAAGACTATTGTTTAAGATTCAATGTTGTATATAATACTATTCCAGCTAACTTGAAGCCTCTTGTGGGATTAGCATTGCTAAAATTTCCAGATGGTTTTGATGCCGACATGGCATATCAGTTGCACAAAAGATATCCATCTTCACTTGAAGACATGCAGAAGATAGCAGTAAACGTTGAAGCTAATCTCTGGCTAAAAGAGCACGAGCCAGAGCTGAGAAAAGAGTCACAATAAAAGAGGAGGTCTCTACTTCAGACAGAAAAATGGACACTCTAATCAGAATAGTGGAAAATATGGTCAATAGATTAACCATTTCAGACAGACCTGAGCCTCAAATAAGAAATTTGAATTTCAGAGGACAACAGCCGCAATTCATAATCAAACAGAGAGAGCAAAGAATGCAGGACCAAGCTGCACCACCATAGCAATAGATTAAGACTCCATTGCAGCAGAACTACGTGAAAGGGATAGATTCATATGATTATGATCCTGTGATTGAGGCTAATCACTTTTTCATAGCTGATGGTGCACCAATTTTCCTCATAGAGGACGAATAATACATAGTGGCGACTCTAGACATTCAAAAAGACCAAAATTTCATTTTCGCCAATGACACAGCATTGGAAGAAGAGTCTGATGAATACCAGAGAGGGTATATGAACTCTCTATTAGCTCAATAAAGGCAGTACTCGTTAAGGAGTAG
The DNA here is from genome assembly GCA_034641835.2 of Pinus albicaulis. NCBI lineage: Eukaryota > Viridiplantae > Streptophyta > Pinopsida > Pinales > Pinaceae > Pinus > Pinus albicaulis. The sequence goes on from CM076581.1 coordinate 114,599,093, forward strand.
AGACGTTAGAATCAGTCCCATTAAAAAAAGGAATGAACTCCAAATGAAGAACGATGCACAGAAGAAAGGAAAAGAACCTGCTAATCCTTCCTCCAGCAAAACACCTGCAGCTAATAATACAGCAAATGAAAAGAACCGGCAAAGCACAGTAAAGGAGCCAATAGAGAAGAAAGACCTGCCCATTAAAGAGGTAGAAAAATCTCCCTCCTTTAATCTAGAAAATGAAATTTCTAAGTTAAAAGTATCTATGCCCCTCACAGAGTTGGTGAAGAATAGTGTATATAAAACTCAGGTGTCCAATGTCTTGCAAATAGACTCTGTCTCTGATATGGTTAATGTAGAAGATGACTACCTTGAATCCATTTTCAGTCCAGCTACAGAAGAATCTGAAGAAAATGAAGTCCCTCCTTTTTTCCTAAGTCTTAGAGTACATGATTTTATCCTTCATAATGCTATGTTGGACTCTAGAGCCTCACATAATTTGATGCCCAAAGCTGTCATGGAAAAGCTAGGCCTTGATATTACTCGAAAATATCATGATTTGTATTCCTTTGAATCAAGTAGGGTTCGATGTATTGCTCTAATCAAAGATTTGGTAGTGTCTTTAGATCAGATTCCAGCAAAGAATGTCTTGATGGATGTAGTTGTTGCTAACGTCCCACCAAGGTTTGGAATGCTTCTATCTAGGTCTTGGGGTGCAAAATTTAAGGGAACCATGTAGCTTTACTTCTCTTATGCCACTATCACTGTATTTTGCCAGTTGAGGAAGTTATATAGGGAAAATAAAATGAAATATATGATTACCAGCAAATACAAGCCAGTAAATCATCCCATCAATGCTATCCATACAGATTTAGAGTCTTTTGTCTTATATTCGGATGGTGGCTTAAATGATGAGAATGTTCAGTTGGTACAAATGGAAGAAATACCTGAGATTTTAGAGAATTTCAGAGAATTCCTTAAACAGGAGAAGGATAAAGCAGCAAACACTTCTAAACCTCCTGCCTGACAGCAGCAAAAGGACAGTGAACAACTAGAAATCAGCCAAGGTAAAGAAGAGAAAGAAACAAAATTTCAGCATCTTCAAGAAGAGGAAGAAGGCCTATGGAGTATGGATTTTGATGGAGCCATTGGTAAGGATGGAGATGGTATTGGAATATGGATTAGGAGCCCTATATTCCAGCCTGAGAAGGTTCCAAGTGATGTCAGAGTTTGTGCTTATAAGTTAGCTTTTGATTGCTCTAACAATGAAGCAGAATATGAGGCTTTGATTGTAGGTCTCAAAATTTTTAAGTTGAATGTGAAAAGGATCTCTTTGTATGGCAACTCTGAATTGATAATCAAACAGGTGAAAGGAGAATACCAAGAAAAACATCTGAGATTGAGGGCATACCGAAATGCAGTCCTGGATATCTTGAAGACATTCCCAGAATACACTTTGACAACAATACCCAGGATGTAGAACATTATTGCAGATTCCCTCGCCACTACTGCCAACAACTTGAAGATTCCGATGAACTCCAGCAATAATTTTGAGATCTATGTCAAACATAGGCCTGTTGTTCCGGAAAATTTAAGGTATTGGCAAGTATTTTAGGATGATAATGAGATTAATGCATTTTTGCAGGGTGATGGAAAATTCAAAGACACTCCAATAGAAGGTGAGTATGAGGTTGATGGTCAGGAAATGGAAAAAAATCAAATGGATATATTGCAGCTAAAGAATAATGTAATTCCTAGAGGTCTCATACCTCTAGAGGAGTTTTTTGATCAGGACGATGTTTCAAAGAAGCCAAGCTTGCTGCCCACGGAGAAAGTAGTTGAAGATGTGAATCTTGGAACGCCTGACCAGCCCAAGTTTGTGAAGCTATCAAAGGCATTGTCCCTTGAGGTAAAGGAGAAGTATGTCAAGTTGCTTTCTGAATTTTCTAATGTGTTTTCATGGGATTATTCAGATTTGAAAGTGTATTATAAGAACATAATCCAGCATACCATTCCTATCAAGCTGGATCACAAGCCATTTAGATAAAATCTAAGAAGAATCAATCCGAAGCTGCTGCCATTAATTGAAAAGGAGGTAAACAGGTTATACAAAGCAGGTATCATAGTTCCCATTAGATTTTCTGACTGGATTTCAAATTTGGTCCCAGTGCGTAAGAAAATAGGTGAGATAAGATTGTGTATTGATTTTCAGAACTTGAATAAGGCTTCCTTAAAGGATAATTACCCACTTCCAAAAATGGACCATATTCTGCAGAGAGTAGTTGGAGCATCTAGGATGTCACTACTTGATGGCTACTCAGGGTACAACTAGATCTTGGTGCATGAGAAGGACCAAGATAAAACAACATTCACAACACCTTGGTGAAACTTCCAATATGCTAATATGCCATTCGGACTGAAGAACGCTGGAGCTACTTTCCAGCGTGCAATGGACATTGCTTTTGAAAATGAAAAAGATGTTTTTCTTGTTGTTTATTTGGATGATTTGACAGTATTTTCAGGTTCAGATGATGAGCATTTGCACCATTTAAGAGTGGCTTTTCAGCGTTGCAAAAAGTTTGGGATTTCTCTCAATCCCAAGAAGAGCCTTTGTGCCATGGATGAGGGCAAGTTTCTCGGGCATATCATCTCCAAAGATGGTATTCGCATCGATTTAGTTAGAGTGGAGGAAATTCGGCTCATAGATCTACCACGAAATAAGAAAGAGATTCAGACCTTCAATGGTAAGATGAATTTTTTGTGCAGATTCATACCTAACTTGGCTGAACATTTAAGAGAAATGACCAATATGTTGAAGAAGGAAAGCATTGTTAAGTGGAGGGAAGAAGCTATCAATTCATTCAACTTGGTAAAGTTTTTTTTGTCTAGTGCCCCAGTTTTGATCAGTCCCAACTATACTCAAGATTTTATTATATTTTCATTTGCATCTGAGCATACTATGGCTGCTATTTTAATGCAAAAGCGAGACAAAGTATAAAAGCCAATTTCCTTTCTCAGTAGGACTATTAGAGATGCTGCTTTAAGGTACAATATTATTGAAAAACAGGAATTGGCTCTTGTCAAGGCATTGAATGATTTTAGGGTCTATATTCTGCATTCACATACTATAGCATATGTCCACTATGGCTGATCGAGGATGTCTTGAAATAAAAGCGATCCAGAGAAAGGAAAAAAGAGGCAAATGGATAGCAGCTATGTTGGAGTACGATCTGGAGATCAAGCCCACGAAGTTGATCAAAGGCCAAGGCTTGGCAAAGTTGATGGCCCAATCAAATCTGCGTTCTCTAGATATAAAACTCATAACAGCAGTGGCAGAAGATGAAGATGAAGGTTTTCTGGTTCCAATTTTAGATATTTTTCTGCAGTCCCCGTGGTATTTAGATATACGTGTATGTTCTTGACATCTTTCACCTCCTCCCGGAATGTGAGGTTAAGGTAGATGTCTGAAGCTTAAATGCAAAAGTATTGTGTGCAAACAATGCTCTGTGTATTTGGAAGTGTTGGGGTTCCCATGTTTTGGCCAAGTTGGCAAGACCAAAAGATGAGACAACATAGAACCACTTTCAGACCTTAGGATCTAGCCCTCCTAGGTCCAGAGAGGGATCTCTCTATATGAGTCAAAGGGTATGTCTTTGAGGCTCTAAGTTATGATTTTAGGCTAGTTATATGCGCAGGGTTTGTTTGTTTGTTTATGTTTGGTTGTTGGGAATCAGGAAAGAAGGGTCCAATATAAGACAAGGATGAGCAAAGAGGAAATTAGGAGAAGGTAGATAACTCAGAGAACATCAAGGCCATTGGGAAATGGAGTCAAGAGAGGATTTACTTGTGTTCAATGTGCAAGCTTTCAGTTGGGCTAGTCATCCAGAGCATTTGGATCTTAAAGATGATATTTGAAATGGGACATTAAGGACTGAAAATGAAAGGAGAAGAACCATCCAATTCTGTCTATAGATCAGGTCAGAGGTCATTTAACTCCAGACCTGCTTGGACAAAATCAGAGGCAATACAAGGGATCTTAGAAAGGCTTAATTAAGATGGAAAGATCCTAGTGAGGCAGAGACAGGGTCTAGACCTCCCAGTGTTCTCAACTCATCCAACTAGATCCTCACAAGAACATCTCAACATAGATTTCATTAATTCATACATCAGAGAGCAGGAAATAACATCCACTACACTAGTTAAATCAATTGAAATCAATATTCAGATACACATATAAGCAGAAAACATAAAAGGCTGGGAGAGCAGCAACATAAGGTACCTATCAAGGGTAAATATTATGCTAAACTTCTGATGCAAGCCAGTAGAAATGGAATGAAATGAAATCAAACACAGAGATAGGAAAACATCACCAGCTTCTTTAGATCAGGATCCAAAGAAATATGCTTGTCATATTAAAAACAACACCAATCAGGTACATCATTACCCACAGCTTGAACATTCATTCTGAATACATCAAATCTCAGCTTATCTTACAATATTACATAGAGAACTTGTCTCGAGAGGAAAATGCTTGCATTTCTCTGATATCTCATCAACAACCTTTACAATAATTTCCTTCTGTGTTTTATAGCAGAGGATCGACAGAAGATCGACTGAGGTGGTAGGTGAACACTAAATGTTGTATTAAACCCTTGAAAAGAACGAGGGCCGAAGCCCATCCTGTTTGAATGCTGAGTATTTAATCTATGTCTCCTCTTTTGTGAAAGAGTGATCTTCTCGGATATTATTTTGACATATTTCAGCTGTGGTGGTGTACTTGTGGTGAATAAACAAAAGGAAAATGAACCACTGAGAAGTCTGCTACATAAATGTTCTAATTTCTTTGAACTGCTGTTAGGGTGGAAATTCATTAAGGGACACGGTGCATAGTAAAAGCTGTATGGACGCCATGTACTTTATGAAGGAACACATTCTGCTGGTGAATAAACCCTGATGTTACCTTTTACTTGTGCTCAGGATCCTTTGATCGATCCTCAGGGTCTTCAAACCGGTATTTTGCCTCCTTAAACTACAGATTTAAGGCTTAAGATTTTCATTAGTGCGCCTTAATCTCTTTCGCTTTGTACTGGAACACTTTGCCGCTCCATCTCTGCTTCCGTCAGGTTAGCTCAAGCTTTTAATGGCGCTGGAAGGTTTTCTACAGAGTTTAAACCCTGTTCTCTTAAATGATCGTCCTGTCTTCACCTTCTCGGGTCTTTGCTCATAAATTCGGCCGCTGAAGATGATCTTCCTTGATTTCACTGTCACTGTGCAGAGGCTGCACATTATGGCGGTATTTTATCACTTACAACCCTACAAAACACGAAAAATGTGAGGAAAAAAATGGATGGGGTGGCGGATGATGTGGATAATGAGCATGATTGTGCAGATGATGAGATGGAGGGAGATTGCGGAGAAATGGTGACAAATTGCTCTAGTGGATGGTGGCGGTCTGCAGAGCGAAAAAACGAATGAAAAACATTAAAAAACACGAAAATGAACCGATTATATGTAATGGAATGGGCGAAGGTACGGAGGGTACACGTGGAGATGACGTGGCGAAACGGGAGACAGTGGAACGGTCAACGGTGGAGGAGCAAAACTAGACCATCGATCGCGGTGGGGATCAACGGTGGAGGACGACAGATGGTGGGCCAGCGGGTGCGAGGGTCATGAGTTAAGCAGTGTGCAGCTTTGTTGATGGATGACCGTCGGATGAGGCGCTCAGGATCGGACGGCTTGCGCAAATTTCACTGCGAGACTTGGGCCGAAAGATAATGCGCGGGGGATGGGCGGTTTTGCAGTCATACAAGGGACAGGTGGCGAGCGCTGAATGGAATCACTGGGTGCTCGGGGAAGACCACCCACTGCGCATAAGCGGTGCAGGAGAAACCGGCGGGTTTGGAACAGTGCACGGGCGGGGACCACCGGCGGGAGGACTGTGGACTATTGATCTGACGGGGAAATGAACGGCGATTGCGCGATGAGAAAATGAACGGGGGGAAAATGGAGGGCGTCGAGATTCACGCTCACCATCCGATCAACCAAGATCGACGGATGGAGTTTTGCCCAATAAACTCAGTGGATAGGTGCCTTTTTCTTCAACGGGTGGTTCGGGCACTGGATCACGTGGAGGGAAAAAACATGGGTGCATACGCCGAAAGGGGCTAGGGTCCAATATACAAAATATATGATTTTTGCACATTTTTAATGCATTCTGAAGCCTTATAAGGGTAACGATAGGAGATAAATAGCGAATCAGGCTATCGAGAGGAGATTTGTATTGGGCATAGCACCTAGAGACTTCAAGGGTGATGGGTTTTCAGGGAAGAGGCATCCCTTGAAGGCTCCAAAGCACTCTAGCCCCCCAGCTTGCTTGTCAAGAATTTCATAGGGGGGCTAACAATGGCTCCACATGGGGATGGATTCTTCTTGAAGGAGGCAAGAAACCAAAAAAGATCTTTGGAGTAGGCCAGTTGCCTACTGATTGGCACATCCCTTTCTTTGATCAGCTTCCACAATATTTTAGATATATTAATCAGCAGAAATACTTTCTCCCAACCAAACTACCTACCCAAACTATAGTCATAGCCATTTTTCCCTTTAGGGTGCATTTGAACTAGCAAACCCTTTACATTTTATTTCTAAACAAAAAACAAACCTATTCTAAATCTACCCTTATTTCTCCATGAGGCCAGATTAAGCTGTTGGCCTCATATGATTCTCTACCTAATCTAATATCTGCTGGGATTAAACTGTCCAAAAAATTTCTTCTCTATATTCTACGACAAAAATTGAAAAACAGTCAAGCCAGGATTAAACTATCTGACTTGTTGTGGATCCAAGGCATAAAAACAGTTGCACATGGATAGAATTTTGCAAAAAACAAAACTATGAAGGCTTAAAATATGAAACTTGCAACATCCTTCTTCTTTTCGTGACTCAAGTTTTGAGCTTGTTAGAGTCACTTCTTTTTTCTTCCTTTCAGATCTGGTTTTGGGCATGTTAGAGCTGATTCTTCTTTTCCCTTTGCTGGTCCAGGTTTTGAGCATGTCTGAACCTCTCCTTTCTCCCTTTTTAAAGCATTTTCTCCTTTTCTTTGAAAATGAAAACTGCAATGGTATGTACAATGGAAATGAAACTGGAAATGAAAATCAGCAGAAGTAATGCTTGAGCATCCTGCCATTGACAGGACCCCCATACAGCTCTGTACCATCAAGTTCTTGTAAGAAAAATGCATTAGGATCCACAGTGGCTTGGATAATATATGGACCTTGCCACAAACTATCAAACTTTCCATGTTTACCTTTGTCCTCTCTCCTTGAGTCCCATTTCAGAACCTTTTCCCCAACTTTGAAGTCTGAAGCTTTGGCTCTTTTGTCAAACTACCTCTTTATGTTTTCCTGAACTCTGACAGCTCTGCTATAAACCTGCTCCCATGTTTTTTGAAGATGGATAGTTTCATTAATTCTTCTCACCATGCTGTTTTCCTCTGTCTGAATCTCTTGGACAAGCTTAATCACTGGTACTCCCAGGCTGGTAGGAAAAACTTCTTTGGTTCCATAGACAAGCTGGAATGGTGACATGCCAATGGATTTCTTTGTTGTGAGCCTATCCGTCCACAAAGCATGCACCAACTTTTTGTGCCATGACTTTCTGTTCTCTTCCAGCAGCTTCTTAATGATGTTCACTAGGATTTTGTTGGATGATTCAGCTAATCCATTACCCTGAGGGTAATAGGCAGTTGAATGACCGAGGGCTATTCCATACCTGTGACAGAAATCAATCATTCTCTTGGACCCAAAAGCAGCAGCATTGTCAGTGATTATTTTTCTTGGACAACCAAATCGAGAAAGGATGTAATCTTCTAGGAACCTAATAATGAAAGAATTAGTGGCATTCCTAGTGGGTATGGCTTCTATCCATTTGGTGAAGTAATCCGTAGTAGTTAGGATCCATCTGTGTTGTCCAGAAGAAGAGGGGTGAATTTCCCCAATGAATTCTAGGCCCCATTGCATGAAGGGACCTTCTACGGTGACAGGTTGTAAAGGGAGGGGGAGGAGCTTTTTTCTGCCCTCAAAGATTTGGCATTTATGATAGGCAGTTACCATTTTATGGACGTCATTGAAGAGTGTGGGCCAATAATAGCTAGCCCTGAGTGTCTTGTTTGCAGTGGCTTTCCAACTCAGGTGGCCTCCACACTCCTCGGCATGAAATTCTTGTTTGATTCTTTCAGCTTCAGTTTCAGACAAACATTTGAACAATAGGCAATTTGGATTTTTCCAATATAGGTTTTCATTCAGGATGCAGTAATTTCTGGCTTTTAGCTTTATGAATCTGGCCTTAGTTTTGGACAGTTCCGGAGGGGCATTGAGATTGGTGAGCACATAAATGATATCGGAATACCAAGGAGAGTTCTGAAACTTCTCCTCAACCGTTGGGTGGGGCAATCCTTCCTGCTCATCTAAGGCATTTACCATGTTAATGTCAAGGGCTTGCAGATTGGATTCAACCATTAATTGGGCCAGGCCTTGACCTTTGATCAGTTTGGTGGGTCTTATTTCGAAGTCATATTCTAAAATCGTAGCAATCCACTTGCCCCTTTTTCCATTAGGATCTTGGGACAAGATGTCTTTAACCACTATATTTGGAACATAGGCTATGGTGTGAGAATGCAGAATGTACACCCTAAAGTCTTTTAAGGCCTTTACCGGGGCATAGGCCTGCTTTTCCATAATGTTTTAATTCAAGGGTGCATCCCTTAGCGCTTTGCTGAAGAAAGCAATTGGCTGTTCATTTCCTTCTGAATTTTTCTACAGTAAAACTGCAGCCACTGTATGCTGAGAGGCAAATGAAAAGATCAGGAAATCCTTTGAGAAGTCTGGGCTAATAAGGATAGGGGCTTGAGTTAGTGCAAGCTTTACTGACTCAAAATATTTCTTGGCTTCAACAGTCCACCTAATTGCCGCACCTTTCTTCAACATGTCAGTCATTTTCCTAAGGTGCTCAACAAGATTGGGAATGAATCTCCTAAGGAAATTGATCTTCCCTATAAAGGACTGCAATTATTTGATGTTTCTCGAGTGTGAGATTTGAAGTATTCCCTCAACTCTTTGTGGGTCTATCTTAATCCCTTTCTTAGATATAATGTGACCGAGAAGTTTACCTTCTTGCAGCCCAAAAACAATTTTCTTCGGATTTAAGGACAGACTGTACGTTCTACATTTTCCAAAAACTTTCCTCAAATGTTTTAGGTGTTCTTCTTCAGTCTTAGAAAAGATAGCCAAGACATCCAAGTAGATAACTATGAAGTGTCCTATCTCATCCGAGAAAGCTATGTCCATCACTCTCTCGAAGGTGGCCCCAGCATTCATCAGTCCGAAAGGCATCTTCACATACATGAAGGTGCCCCATGGAGTGGTAAAAGTTGTTTTGAGTTGATCTTATGGGAGTACAAGGACTTGATTGTATCCTAAAAAACCATCAAGCAGTGAGATTCTCTTAGAGCCCACTACCTTCTGTAGGATATGTTCCATTCTGGGAAAAGGGTAGTTGTCTTTCAGGGAGGCTCTGTTGAGGTTTCTGAAGTCTATGCATAGTCTGATCTATCTTGTTTTCTTTCTCACAGCCACTAGATTTGATACCCAATCAGAAAAACTCACAGGAACTATTATTCCTGCATCATACATCTTCTTAATTTCGTTTTCAACTGCAGGCAATTGTTTCGGATTGATTCTACGGAGCTTTTGTCTAAAAGGCTTTCGATTTTCCTTCAAGGGTATTTTGTGCTGTATTATGCTCGTGTCATAGGCCTTTAAGTCTTCGTAACTCCATGCAAACACGTCAATGAATTCCTTGAAAAGGTCAACGTATCTTTTCTTCATGTCTGCAGGCATAGACTTAGCCAGTTTAATCATTTTGGGTTTATCTTTGGTGTCTATGTTGCATTCTTCTACGTCTGAATCTGCATGTTCTAAAGTGGGTTTTTTCGCTACATCATCGAAGTCAAAAAGGTCCTCCAAGGGTGCCAGACCTCTGGGTATATTCTTATCCTTGACCTACAGCACCTCCATTTCCTCACTGTCTGTGTTTTCACGTTCTGTGGTTGCACTTCCAGTTTCTAGGGAAAAAGTGTTTATTTCTATGTTACAAGGTGGGGTTTCTTCATCAGAGGATTCTTCACTCAGGCGGCTGTCCCCAGATTTAGAGTCTGAATCAGAAAATTCAAACTCTTTTCTTCCTATCAGGAAATCCTCGATCTGTTTATCTCCTTCAAAGACCTGCCAATATTTTTCATTGTCTGGCACCACAGGTCTGAATTTGGTCTGAATGATGATCTGTTGGTCGGTTGGAGTCTTAGGATATGAACTAGCCAGGCAAGCCAATCCATTTGCAATAACATTTTGACCCCTAGGGACAAACACCAGCTCATATTCCATAAATGTTTTCAATATATCCATGGCATCATTCCTGTATGCCATGAGCATGGGGTGTTTTGCCAAATACTCACCGTTTACTTGATTTATGACCAACTCTGAGTCTCCTCGTATAGCTATCCTATGGGCTCCCAATTTTTTCAACAGGTTTAGGCCAAGGATAAGAGCTTCGTATTCTGCAATATTATTTGTACATTTGGAATGCATATTTATAGCATGGCTCTCAGCGTGGTCACTCTCTGTGTTACGTATCCACACCCCTACCCCAACATCTTTTCTGGTACAAGACCCATCGAAATTCATCTCCCATAGGGGGTCACCATTATGTTGCACTATGGGGTCTGTACTAGGATGTGGATCTCTTTGTTCTTCGTGAAATGTAAGAGGTTTAGGGGTTTGGTTAGATGGCTGTTTACGTTCTGTTTCTGTTTCTGGTTCACTCAAAGTTTCATTTTCAGCACCCTGCCCATGGTTTTATTCATCGTACTCTTCTAGGGTAGCCATTATGTTAAAGTTCATGGGCTCTATGTTATTGTTTGTATTTCTGTTTTCTGACGCTGTCTCTCCTAAGGATGGGTCGTTATAAAGAATGAAAGAGTCCAGGTCTGTGTGTACAAAGTATAGTGGTGAATTTTCAGGTTTCTCGGGGCTACTAACTAGGAACTTCATCTGGGACTCTCTATACAGTCTCCTAAGTTGGCCAAATATAGGGATAGTGGCATATGAGCCATCCATCTGCATTGTTCCTTGCAGTTTGGCTCCCCATGATCTAGATAGTAACATGCCATACTTGGGTGGCACATCTGCTACCACCACATCCATGACCATACACTTAGCAAGAATCTGGGTAAGGCTCACACATAAATCTTTGATTAGACCTAGGCACTTTACTCTGCTAGAGTCAAACGAATACAAATCTTTGTAAGGGCGGGTTATCTCTAGGCCTAGTCTTTCCATCACCACCTTAGGCATTAAATTGTGTGATGCTCCAGAATCATGCATGGCATTGTGGAGTATTTTGTCATGAATGTTGATACTGATATAAAAAGGTGGAACTACCCCTTCCTGAAACTTTCCCTCAATCTTTGGACCAAACAAGAGGGCAGGTTTTTGATCATCACTCAAATTCAATGTGTCATTATTTTCCCCCACGTTCAACGCTTTCAAAATTTGGCATTTATATACATTCTGAGCGGCCAGCTCGGAGAGCGAGACAGAGATTTTAATTTTTGCAATCTCACTTTCTAAATTGAAAGTGGACTGGGTCTTTGGAGTGCTTAACTCTGTTTTATTTGCTACTGCCTTAGTAGCTGAATCAGTTTGTGATTTCTCACTATGTACAGGGTCAGGAATCGTTTTATCATGAGCACTAACTGCAGTGCCAGTGCTGCTAGCGGGCTCACCTTGTTTTTCATTCTTCTGATTGTCCTTTTCTTTGTTTTTCACAGAACTTCCAGCTACTATTTTGCTACTCACAGCGGATGCTTTAGAAGTTTTATCAGGTCTTTTCTTGATGGTAACCTCAGGAGTCTCAGTTTTGGAATTTTCTTGGTTCTTTCTGCTCCTAAGTTCATATTGTTCTCTGACCTACATCATGGCATTTTCGAATCCTAATCTGTAATCCTCTGATTCGAACCACTCCTCCTCCCAATAGGAAGGTGAGGGCTGGTCTTCCTCTGAGTCACAGTTATGGATTGAGTTCTCTGTTTCGAACATGTTTATCGCATTCCCTTCAGATTCCTCTATGATTCCCTCATCTTCATCTAATTTTTTTTGGAAAGGGGGAATAACTTGTTGATCTGATTCTTTTTGTTTGTTGGGAGCGTTGTTGTTTCTTCTAAAGTTCTAGTTTTGGTTTTGGTTTCTATTTTGGTTATTGACCGTAAAACCATTTTCTCCATCATTTGCTGCAGCTTATCCACATTTTTAGATAATATATCATAGTTTGGGTCTGATGTGGAGGCTACAGTGTCATCCCTATATGTTACCCTCTTTTTAGATCTCAGTCTTGCTCTTTTCTCAATCAGGTTTGCTTCTATGTTCACTGCTCCTTTCTGCATGTCCTCCAATGTGTTATACTCTTTATCTCTAAGCTCATAAGCCATTTCAGCATCAAATCCATCAGGATATTTGGCTAGGGCCATACCTTGAGGAGGTTTCATATGCGGAGGGAGGGCATTGTAAATGTTGTTAAATCTCGTTGTGTAATCATGGACGCTCTCTCCTACATTTCTTTTAAGGCTCATGTATTCTGCTAGGAGATGGAGAGGGTTTGCCCTAGTTTCCCATTTGTTTATGAAGGTTTGATATAATTCAGGGAGATCTTGGATACTACTAGGAGGTAAGCCTTTAAACCATTTCTTTACATCACCCCCTAAGCTTTGGGCAAAGATTCTCATTTTGATTGTTTCATCATCAATTTCCATATAGTCAAAAGAATCCTCCATCTTATCTACATGTTGTTGAGCTGTGATTGATTCTTTAGCAGTGAAGTGTGGGATTTTTGACTGATAATCATTGGGTAAAGGTAACAGGGGCTGAGGTAAAACCAGAGGCGCATACCAGGCTGCCATGATAATGTTCTGATGGGGTACAGGGTTAACTTGAGCGGCTGGTATATGGATGACAGGGATATTAGGACCAACAGAAGTTTTTTGAGTAGATCTAGGGTGGGAGAGCCCCAAGCTTTGAATGAAGTGGATATCAGGTGGTGTAGATGGAGGGGTTCCTCTGTCCCTAGTTTGTTGATCACTATGAGATGGTGAATTGTGAAACTCAAGGTCTGGCTGGTCTGGATGATTGAATGACCTAGTTCTTGGTAGCCTATTAGGTAGGTCTAGGTCAGAGAGAAAATGTGATAGAGCTGCTAGGTATTCTGGTGTAGAATTAGCTCTATGAATGTGACTGGAAATAGTTGGTCTTTTAGGTGTAGGAGCTCCCTTGAGGATACTCTCTGGATTGTCAACTATTTCAGGTGGGTCAGGGTTGGGATAATCTCTTGTGTGAATGGTTCTAAAATCTAGAATGCTGTTTCCTAGCCAAGCAACCCTTGTTGCCTCTTTAATGGTTGATTGTCTCGAGGACTCATGGTCTCCCGGAGTGGAGTCTTTTCGTTTAGGAACAATGGAGTCGCCAGGTGGAGGGTTTTAGGGTATATCTAAGGGGCTACATTGTCCACCATAGTGCTTAGGCACTATCACCTTTTAGGAATCTCCTAAAAAACAGCAAACTCCAACCAGAGATTGACTGGGAGGGCATTTACCAGATATGTCACCTTCGAAGAGGGTGAGATTTGGAGGCTACCTGGCCCTTTCCAGGCTCTGTCTAAGAGTATGATGGACACTCAACAATGGAGGTCGATTTGAGAAAGGAGTGACTTACTGTCAACCTAACCAGAGTTCTAAGTCTCCGAGTCTTTAAAAATGTTTAAGGTGAAATGCACTCAGAATCCACGATGTAGATGCATATTATGTTGGGGTTCCCATGGTTTGGCCAGGTTGGCAAGACCAAAAGATGAGACAACATAGAACCACTTTCAGACCTTAGGATCTAGCCCTCCTAGGTCTAGAGAGGGATCTCTCTATATGAGTCAAAGTGTATGTCTTTGAGGCTCTAAGTTATGATTTTAGGCTAGTTATATGCACAGGGTTTGTTTTTTTGTTTATGTTTGGTTGTTGGGAATCAGGAAAGAAGGGTCCAATATAAGACAAGGATGAGCAAAGAGGAAATTAGGCAAAGGTAGATAACTCAGAGAACATCAAGGCCATTGGGCAATGGAGTCAAGAGAGGATTTACTTGTGTTCAATGTGCAAGCTTTCAGTTGGGCTAGTCATCCAAAGCATTTGGATCTTAAAGATGATATTTGAAATGGGACATTAAGGACTGAAAATGAAAGGAGAAGAACCATCCAATTCTGTCTATAGATCAGGTCAGAGGTCATTTAACTCCAGACCTGCTTGGACAAAATCAGAGGCAATACAAGGGATCTTAGAAAGGCTTAATTGGGATGGAAAGACCCTAGTGAGGCAAAGACAGGGTTCTAGACCTCCCAGTGTTCTCAACTCATCCAACTAAATCCTAGCAAGAACATCTAAACATAGATTTCTTCAATTCATACATCAGAGAGTAGGCATTGACATCCACTACACTGGTTAAATCAATTGAAATCAATATTCAGATACACATATAAGCAGAAAACATAAAAGGCTGGGAGAGCAGCAACATAAGGTACCTATCAAGGGTAAATCTTATGCCAAACTTCTGATGCGAGCCAGTAGAAATTGGATGAAATGAAATCAAACACAGATATAGGAAAAAATCACCAGCTGCTTTAGATCAGGATCCAAAGAAATATGCTTGTCATATTAAAAACAACACCAATCAGGTACATCATTGCCCACAGCTTGAACATTCAGTCTGAATACATCAAATCTCAACCTATCTTACAATATTACATAGAGAACTTGTCTCAAGAGGAAAATTCTTGCATTTCTCTGATCTCTCATCAACAACCTTTACAATAATTTCCTTCTGTGTTTTATAGCAGAGGATGAATAGAAGATCGACTCTGGAGGTAGGTGAACACTAAATGTTGTATTAACCACTTGAAAGAAAGAGGGGCGAGGCCCATTCTATTTGAATGCTGAGTATTTAATCTCTGTCTCCTCTTTTGTGAAAGAGTGATCTTCTCGGATATGATTTTGACATATTTCGGCTGCGGTGGTGTACTTGTGGTGAATAAGCAAAAGGCAAATGAACCACTGAGAAGTCTGCTACATAGATGTTCTAATTGCTTTGAACTGCTGTTAGGGTGGAAATTCCTTCAGGGACACGGTGCATAGTAAAATCTGTATGGATGCCCTGTACTTTATGAAGAAAAACATTCTGCTGGTGAATAAACCCTGATGTTACCTTTTACTTGTGCTCAGTATCCTTTGATCGATCCTCGGGGTCTTCAAACCAGTGTTTTTCCTCTTTAAACTGTATATTTAAGGCTTAAGATTTTCATTAGTGCGCCTTAATCTCTTTTTCTTTGTACTGGAACACTTTGTCGCTCCATCTCTGCTTCTGTCAAGTTAGCTCAAACTTTTAATGGCACTGGAAGGTTTTCTACAAAGTTTAAACCCTGTTCTCTTAAATGATTGTCCTGTCTTCACCTTCCCAGGTATTTGCTCATAAATTCGGCCGCTGAAGATGATCTTCCTTGATTTCACTGTCACTATGTAGAGGCTGCACATTATGGCGGTCTTTTATCACTTATAACCCTGTAAAACATGAAAAATGTGAGGAAAACAATGGATGGGGTGGCGGATGATGTGGATAATGAGCGTGATTGTGCATATGATGAGATGGAGGGAGATTGCGGAGAAATGGTGAAAAATTTCTCTAGTGGATGGTGGCGGTCTGCAGAGCGAAAAAATGAATGAAAAACATTAAAGAACACGAAAATAAACCGATTATATGTAATGGAATGGGCGAAGGTATGAAGGGTACACGTGGAGATGACGTGGTGAAACGGGAGACAATGGAATGGTCAACGACGGAGGAGCAAAACTGGAACGTCGATCGTGGTGGGGATCAACGGTGGAGGACGACAAACAGTGGGCCAACGGGTGCAGGGTTCATGAGTTAAGCAGTGTGCAGCTTTGTTGATGGATGACCGTCGGATGAGGCGCTCAGGATCGGACAGCTTGCACAAATTTCGTTGCGAGACTTGGGTCGAAAGATAATGCGTGGGGGATGGGCGGTTTTGCCATCGTACAGGGGACAGGTGGCGAGCGCTGAATGGAATCGCTGGGTGCTCGGGGAAAACCACCCACCGCGCATAAGTGGTGCGGGAGAAACCGGCGGGGTTGGAACAGTGCATGGGCGGGGACCACCGGTGGGAGGACTGTGGATCGTTGATCTGACGGGGAAATGAACGACGATCGCGCGATAAGAAAATGAATGGGGGGAAAACAAAGGGCGTCGGGATTCATGCTCACCGTCTGATCGACCAAGATCAACGGATGGAATTTCGCCCGATAAACTCAGTGGATAGGCGCTTTTTGCTTCAGCGGGTGGTTCGGGCACTGGATCACGTGGAGGGAAAAAGCGTGGGTGCATACGCCGAAAGGGGCTAGGGCCCGATATACAAAATATATGATTTTTTCACATTTTTAATGCATTCTGAAGCCTTATAAGGGTAACAATAGGAGATAAATAACGAATCAGGCT